>PVJC01004936.1:14767-61326 GCA_004026665.1 Murina feae
CCCCATTAAAATACCAACGGCATATTTTACAGACCTAGAACGAACTCTCCAAAAATTCATCTGGAATAAAAAAAGACCCCGAATAGCTGCAGCGATCCTGAGAAAGAAGAACAAAGTAGGAGGGATCTCAATACCAGATATCAAGCTGTATTATAAAGCCACTGTTCTCAAAACTGCCTGGTACTGGCACAAGAATAGAGATATAGATCAATGGAATAGAATAGAGAACCCAGAAGTCGACCCGAACCAATATGCTCAATTAATATTTGACAAAGGAGGCAAGAACATACTATGGAATCAAGACAGTCTCTTCAATAAATGGTGCTGGGAAAATTGGACAGATATATGCAAAAAAAAGAAACTAGACCACCAACTTACACCATACATAAAAATAAACTCAAAATGGATAAAGGACTTAAATGTAAAACGGGAAACCATAAAAATACTAGAGGAAAATTTTAATGGAGTGAAACAAAGCTTATAGAACAATTTTAAGTTTATAAAAAAGCTTAAAAAAAGTAGTATTCAAAACTATATATAGTACATAATTTGAAACATACAAAATATTGCTCATTTCTACATTACTTTTTCATTTCTCACCATACACCTTCCATAACATTAGAAGAAAAGATGTTAATGGTTAGTGATATTTGGATGACAGAAATTAAGATAATTGTTTTTTTTTTTCTTTCTGTATCATTTTCTATTTTTCAAGAAATTCACAATGTATGTTGGTTAATTCTGCAATTGACAAAAAATAATAGTAAGAGAAAGCACGGTTTCCTTGGTTTGTTAAACTCACCTACATCATCTAGCTGCTTCCTTAAAAATCTCCCTGCTCATTCTGCTCTCAGTTTCTTGAGAAGGACATGATGCAAGCAATGATGGTTAAGGGCCACGGCCATTATCCCCAAAACACTCGTGTTCATCCAACCCATATCACATGCACTGTAATTAATTTTCTATGTCTCTCCTAGATGTTAAACTCTGAGGACAGGGACCATCTGTGACTAGCACTGTTGCATTCCAGTGCTCATAATACTTGATCCATAGTAAGAATAGAAAAAAAAAAAAAAACACACAACAACAAGGACTGATGTGAAGCTACCTAAAAAAGATAGGACACGGGGGATGTATTGCTTTAGTGGTGAGTAGAAATCAAAGGGACTCCCAAGCAAAGGGATGTCTCTGAAGTTGAATGCCAAGGAATGAGCGCTGGAATAGAATTGTCTGCTTAAAACAGTCATAGTCAGGTGAAGGCAAAGGAAGGTAGAGAAAGGCAGTTGAACACATACTACAGGCAACACTATGACCACTGAGGTTCAGTGACAGTCTTGGTTGGTATAAGGGGTTGAGAAGGCATCATCCAGAAAGTGGAAGAGAGAACGGTTGTGGCTGGAAGGAAATAAAGAAGAGAGGTTTTGTCCCTGGGATCAGACAAAAATGTGAGTGACAATAGAAGGGGCAGAGTCTCTTTGTCTGCCAGACTCCTGGAACTGCTGTGTCATCCTCCTCCTGTATGTAATCTACTCAGAGGGCCTGACAGCCACTCTAGCCTTCTCACCCAGAGAAAATGGAAGGGGTGGGGCATATCAGGGTGCTCTTAAAAAGACAGAATTGAATGTGGTTAGCCAAAAGCTGCTAAATTGTCCTTCTGGTTCAATAGTCATAGCAAATGGGTGCAAAGAAGACCTTGGGAGATCGACCCAGTAGGGCAACACGTAATTTGAACACAGCTGGTTTTCCTAAATTCAAAAGAGGGAGATGGTCCCTATAAGAACCAGCAAACACAAGCTCCCCTTGCACATCCAGGAGCCTCCTGCCCCACTGCTGTTTGTGAGGGGATGGTGCCTTTGCTTATATTTTTTTGAAGAAATATATTTGCAAGTCAAACAGGCTATCCTGCTTAACCCCCTTGCTAAGTTAATAGAGCCAAAGCTGACAAAATATCTCTTTAGGACAGAACTTAAAGCCAATTATGTGAGCTTCCAATTTGAAAAGCTGCTTCGGGTTTCTGGACCCAATCAGAGAAAACCTGCCTCCTGGAGTTAAAGCTGCTTTAAGATCCTGGGGAATGTTATTCCACAAAAGGTAGGAGAAAACAGGCTGATGACATGGGTCTTCCACTTGGCTTCACTGTCGTGAGAGAGTTATTGCAAATCCACTGCTCCACTTCAGACAGAATTTAATTACAAAGGAACTGGGGCATTAGCAGGTTATCTTCAGAACACGGAGAGTAGCTTAAACTGGCCAAACACTATGTCCTTCCCAAGGAAAGGTCTTAAAGAATAGCCAGAGTAATAACCAAGCAAAAAGAAACTTTCCGTGTGTAAGCCGCTGTGAAAATTCAAGGTTCTTGCAATGCCCTGCAGTCTTCCTTCACGTTGGAAGGTGACATATGTGGCCAGCCCTCTGTGGCTATAAAAGAGTTGATTCCCAGATCACACTGCAGCCTGAAATGTGTTTATGGTATTGAAACCCTTTCAGCTTTAAATTGCTATCTTGTGGCCCTTGACGTTTTTACTAGTATTCAGTTTTCTGGGCTAAGTGTGATGCTCCGGCAGGTAGCCTTTACTTCTGATTTTACTTGGATACTGAGACGCTGTGTTGCTAGCTTTTATGGAGCTGAGGAAAGTATTTGCGCATACTCAGGATGTAGGATGGTTGTCAGTGTGAGTATCAGTCAGCGTTTTCAGTGGATTGATAGCAATGGAATGTGATCTGGATAAATTTAATGGAAAGGGATTCGCTGGAAAGATAAGGAGGAGGTCACAGAACTGATGGAAGGCTTGAGAACTAGGCTTAGGACTGAGCTGGCATGAAGAGAGTGCTGAAGATTAGGAGGAACACGGCCATCCTTTGACAGCAGGAATAGCTGGCCCACCGATAGTAATCTCCTCTTAACACTGCCTTCAAGAACCCACTGGGTCAAGGTTGAAAGCCTCAGCTTATAGGTAACACAGAGGAGGAGAAGGAATAGAAAGGCAGCCCTACCTTACACCCAGACTAGACACAATAAGGAATTGCTCCCCGCAACCCCTCACCCCCCATTCTACCCCCACCCCCTGCTGCACCCTCCCCGGGCATATCAGGGTGCTCTTAGAAAGACAGAATTGAATGTGGTTAGCCAAAAGCTGCTAAATTGTCCTTCTGGTTCAATAGTCATAGCAAATGGGTGCAAAGAAGACCTTGGGAGATCGACCCATTAGGGCAACACGCAATCTGGACACAGCTGGTTTTCCTAAATTCAAGAAAAGGCATTAGCCAAAATATCACATTAGTGCAGCAAATGCTTTAAACTTATTTTAAATGCATTTTTTAATCTTTTAAAATTTTGATTTTAAATTATAAAGAATAAAGTGGTCATTTTGGGAAGACATAATGGCAGGGAAAAGACTATGTTATTACTCATAATTCCATCAATTTAATTAGTGTCTTCTGTTTCCTTTGTATGATATTTTCTAAATAGATGTATTTGTACATTCTGCTTTTCTTCTTATCTTCATAACACGAATTCTCCATATTATTAAAAAGCTTCTTGTAAATATTATTTTAATGGTTGCATAATATTCCCTACCATTAAGTCACTATACCCTTTGGCAATACACATCTGGTTCATAAACTTCCTTTTCCATTTTACCTTAAATGTCATTACTTTTAGTAGAATTATTAAATAAAAAATCTGAATCTTATCTCTGATAACATGCAAACTTTATTTGATTTTTAATGCACCGGGCAGGTGTTAGAATAACCAATCTCATATTTTCAGATTTGAATATTTTCATTAAAAAAATGACACTTTCATAATAAAAATAGATTCTGTATAAATTTAAGTTATACTCCCTATTTTGTACTTTTGTGAATGATGGCAAGCATTTGGAGGATTAGTGGGAGATAGACTAAATTGAGGGACCTCATTTGGAAGTCTAACTTGTCTGTTTATTAACCCTGTGACTCAGGACAAGCCATTTAACCTTTCTAAGCTTCTTTATTTATTCACAATATAGAGAAATAACAACCATCATAGATTTTTGTGAAGATTAAATAAAGTATTCAAACATAAAATTGGTTTGTAAAATCTAAAGCTATCTATAAATCAAAGGGTTTTCTTAGATGCCAATATATTCAGGAACTTGGGGTGAGGGGTGTCCTCAGAAAAAAACTCATTTAAATGCATCCCTACTTTCACACAAGTACACAAAGTATGGAAGTTCCTATGGTGTTTATGTATCTAACTAGGGGCCCAGTGCACAAAAATTTGTGCACTCGGGTGGAGGGGGTCCCTCAACCCAGCCTGTGCCCTCACCCAGTCTTGGACATCTTGGGGGATGTCTACCTGCTGGCATGCATGCCAAGCCTGGGTGAGGGGCTGAGGGCTGTTTTCAGGCTGCCCACAGCTCCCATTGACCCAACATCCCAGTGAGGAGTCTGGCTGAAATCAGGTTTCTGGGGTTTATTTATCTTCTATAATTGAAACTTTGTTGCCTTGACCAGAGGCCTAGGCAGGCTACGAAGCCTCTTGTTTGCTTCAGCTTCGAGGCTTCTATAATTAAAACTTTGTTGCCTTGAGCAGAGGCCCAGCTGGCTGAGGCAGGCAGTTTCCTCCAAACAGAAGCCACCTGTTTGCTCTAGCGCCATGACTGCCATGACTGCCAGCTGCCATCTTGACTGGCTTAATTTGCATACAGTTGCTCTGATTGGCTGGTGTGCATGACTTGGCTGGTGGGCATGGCTTATGTGTCTCAGAGTGATGGTTAATTTGCATATTACTCTTTTATTAGATTAGATATATAATATTGCTGTCATCAGAGAGTGTCTGACTGAGATGGGGCCCTTGTTCCTCACCTACATTGCAGTGGCAAATTAACTTTTCCTTATAGTTTAACACGGCAATTTTCAACCTTTTTCATCTCATGGCATACATAAACTAATTCTAAATTCTGTGGCACACCAAAAGATATATTTTTTGCTAATCTGACAAAAAATAGGTATAATTCTGATTCATTCACATTGAACTGCTGCTACTGTTGTGTTAGCTGTTGTTGTTGTTTGTTTGTTTTTTTAATTTGATGATCTTAGGGAAAAGAAGTTAGTGCCCCTGACTAAATCATTAGGTAGTACACATTTTAAAAATTCTTGCAGTACACTGGCTGAAAATCTCATCTGCTTCTCAGGATGTTACCACTATCAAAATTGTCTAGCATTTCAAACGAATGAAAGAAATCCTAACTTCAGCCTGTTGTATCTCCTTCAGCATGTTGGCTATTAAAGCTACTCTCAAGGAAATCCTCTCCTGACAAATGGTTCCCACCACCTTCCTTGAAGCTCAGGATGATATACACAAACAGTTATAATGCCACACAATTAAAAACATCACCAGGGACAGATACATGGGCCAAGTAACCCCCGCTAGTCATCACTAAGAGGAACTTAGTTTCCTAGAACTGTGTGCCCATTGAGTCAGGAAGCTTGTAACTGTCAAAAGGCCAGGGATTTTAATACACAATCAGAAACAGGCCATGGTAGACTTTTTGTTCGAGATTCTAGCATGTTTTATTTTACTAAAACTTAGAGTTCTTGACTTACGATAGACCTTGTCCTGACTGGAATGTGATCTAAAAAAGATAAAAGCCAAGGAAGAATCTTGGTTTTGTGTGTATTAAGGATGTGTGGAGTCCCCAAAGATTCACTTTAAAAATGAATTAATTACAAATTCACCCACCTCAAGGTGAGGGACATAGAAAAACAGCTAAGGTGTTTTTGTTTTTTTAATCATGTTTAGTATATTTGTATTTTTTAATTTCATATTTTAAAAACAAAATTTTTAATCATTTTTTCTCTGTAAAATGAGATGAGTAATAGATTCTACATTTAAGCCTCCTCAGGAGTATTAAATAATTTGTGTAAACCGAGTAGAGTAGTTTCTGGCACATAGGGAGTGCTTAATTAATATTAATGGTATTATTATAAGAATTAGTCCTTTGAGAATCTAGGTAGAAAAGTAAAAGGTTTCCTTAGTTAAGTAAATTTTGAAAATTATGATTATAGTTTTACCTCTTTGGAGATTCACAATATAAACTAACTTATCAAAGGCTCTGAAAAGTCCTGCACATGCTTAACAATATTTACTACACTGAATTGACCACACAATCATTTTGGGCTTTTTCTTTATTTTGCTTGTTAACATCTTTCCTCATTGTTCCCTGAAATGAGCTTCTCATTCATTCACAGAGTACAATTCCAATTCTTTTAGAAGGAGAAACTTGAACACATCACAACAGATGGCAAATCCCACGTATTAGGCTATATTTAGGATAGCCTTATATCTGTCTCCTATACATGGTCTAAAGGAACTGCCTTCTTAGACAGTGGAGAAATTTTCTTTAGACAAGGTTTCTAAAAAGTTTTGTTTCCTTCTAGAACATCCACTCTATCCAAAAGCCCAAAAGCCCCAGGAAAGAGAGTCTCCATCAATGGGATTTTTTATGTTCTATGTAAATTACTATTGCTTAATTACCAAAATCTCTAAATCTGATGTCTTTTTTTTTTTTTTTTTTTTTTTTTTTGCTTTTCAGAGTTAGGATGGGCCAGTTCCACTTTTGGTTAAGTAAGTAAACAAGGATAACATGGTTTTTTCTTTTTCTTCTTGGGGTTCAGCAGTGAACTGAACTGAGCCAGTTTATAGAAAAAACCCCAGGCCTTTGGAATCGGTGATCCAGCAGTCAAGGCTCCTCAAGGCTGTTCCTGGGATATCCAGGCTCAGACCTGACCCATGCTATTCACTGGTCCTGGCTCCTGGGCCCAGAGAACCCCTGACACACTCTTTGTTACTTACAGAGCGCATGCCTCTTCTACCCTCCTTTGGGCTAATCTGTAAGTAGATAACATGGTATGCAGGTGGGTGGCATTTTTCTCCTGGGCATTTTTGTCCTTTGGGTACACTATGCTCCAGGCACACTCTAGGCACAGCTATGAAGGCTCAAGAGACCCCTCCACTTTTTCCTTCAGATGATTCTTAAACTTCTTTAACCTACTGGCATGACTTTGAGAATTTTCCTTCATAGTCCCTGTGACTACTTGTAATACACACTGACCTGTGTGATTATTTATCTGCTCTATGACTCCACCAATAAAATTTCAGCACTTTGAAGTCAGGGCCCATATTTCTGTTGATCTCCATTTCATCTCCAGGGTTTAGTGCAATGCCTAGTATTTTAGAAGTACAATGAATGTTTGTGTTATGAATAAGTTAATAAATGTAACCTATATTCCAATTATTTCCTGAATATATAACATTTCCTCATTCTCCTGTGCTGTTGTATAAGTGACATGCTACTTCCAAGATACTCTGCATGTAAAATATTTGCTCTGTGTTGTGACAACTCATTGTCTTCTCTTCTACACTGTCCCAGACGTCCCACCCCCTCAGCAAAACAGATGCTTCCTCAGTGTGACCCTAATCACTCAGAGTGTACTTCTGTAATGGCAAGCCATTGGATTTCATTTTAAATTATATTTCTATTACCTACTCTCACTGTACAGTGAGTTTAAGAACAAGTGACTTTGTATTGGCAACAACTAGCAAAGTTCATCCAAGGTAGTATTTATGTTATAAATATCCTATATAATAAAAGGGTAATATGCAAATTGACCCTAAGGGCAGAATGATTTGTTTCATTGCTATGATGCACACTGACCACTAGGAGGCAGGAGCTGCCCCCCAGTGGTCAGTGCACTCCCATAGGAGGAGCTCCACTCAGCCACAAGCCGGGTTGATGGCTGCGAGCATAGAAGCAGTGTGGAGAGCTTCTCCCGCCTCCTCCACAGTGCTAAGGATGTAGACTGATGGTTTAGGCCTGCTCCCCACAGGAAGCGGGCTTAAGACATCATTTGGACATCCCCTAAGGCCCCTGGGTTGCCCCAGATTAGGCCCAATTCCCCAGGGAGCAGGCCTAAGCTGGCAGCTGGACATCCCCTGAGGGGTTCTGGACTGTGAGAAGGCACAGGTTGACCCACCCAAGTGCACAAATTTTCATACACTAGGATTCTAGTTTCTTAAATAAATGAATTACGTGAGAAAATTATACTTTATTATTGAAAGGGGCTATAGAGATTCCTTATTTTAGAAAGAAGGAAATGTAAGTTACAAAATATTGTTATTTTATATTCTAACTAACTCAGAAGTAAATCAAGTGTCTCTCTTGTCCATCATTATATCCTTAATGTCTTGTTTGGCAGAGTATGCATGTCCAATAAATAATGCTTAAATGTTATAGTTTAAAATATAATAATTAATTAGTGATGATGCTAGCTCAAGAAGCAAGATGTTCAAATGCCAGATTCATCATCATCTCTGTCTCTCAATATGTGCCTCATTAAAGAGTGCTACCTGCCTTCTTGTAGTTGTTTTCAAAGGTAAAGTCATCTATGCATTTCCAATTTAAAATAATCCTCTTTGACTCTGTTTCCTCTTTCATTTCACTATTCTAAGTTCGATTTTCCTTCCTTGAAAAAAACTAGCATAATCTAAACTCCCTAAAGATTCAGTTCAAATCCAAATTAAACAGTCAACCATGAACATAGAGCAGCTACAGCTGTGATTCTTGGGAAGCAAACCAAGATAGTGAATACTGAGAGAGAGAGCTGGCATACAAGCCTCTGTGCTCCCTTGTCCATTTGTAAAATACTCCTACATCTTTCAAAATTCAGCTCTAGCATCGTCTATTAAAACTAGTTAAATTATAGTGGTTCTTCACAAGATATTTTGCAAAAATTTTTAAAGGATTTTGAATGAATTGGTGAAACTGTCAGTAAATACTAGGTGATGGATTAGGAGAGAAACTTGTGTCTATCATATGATCTCAATTTTGAGATAAATAGCTAAAAGAAAAAAAATAGAAGAAAGCATATCAAATTATTAAGAATGGTTTTCAAGTGTGGTCATTCTCTAGAAAATGTAGTCTTTTTATTTGTATCTATTTTCCAAATTTTTTTCCAGTGAGCATGTAAAACTCTCAGAACCAGCCAAAGGTAATGTCATGTTTTAGTCCAGTCCATTCTCAGGAAAAGATCTATAATTAGTTATTTTACATCAGTGTGGTTTTATGTCATGACTTCGCTCCTCCAGAGGCATTCTCCTGCAAGATCCATTCCTCAATGTGAAGTAAAAGGCTTTATCTCCAGTCAAAGGACTCTCATAAGTAAGAGGAGAGGTAATAATACTGTGGAACAATGCAGTACAGTGGTATGAGCATGAGTGTTTACAATCAGAATGATTTGGGTTTGTCCCTTACCAGGAGGATAATCTTCCCTATTGAGATCCAGTTTCTTAATTTGAAAATGGGACTCATCAATGAGAGAAAGTAGGAAGCAGAGTCAAGAGGAAGAGATGTGCTAAGTTGAAAATAAGATAAAGTCAGATAAAGTGAGAGAGAAAAGAAGCAAAGAAGTGGACTCAAGTTAAGATACCACTGAAGTTTATTTAGTATCTACTATGTCCTGAACTTTGTTTTGCTTTGAATATATGCTTTACTGAGGTAACTGAGACGTCAGTGACAATTGCATAAGCAGTGTGGTTTCAGTGGTTGGCTTGGGGCAGGGAATCTACAGCTGAAATATTTATAGGTGCCTAGTTATACAAATAGGGACCCAGATTAGGTATCAATTCTTTTTCTACACTAGTTTTGCTTGGAGAATTTTAAAAACTGATGCCATGATTGTGCTCAAATCAATAAAAGTGGGGGATTCAGGCACTCACCATTTTTGAAAAAACTTTTCAGGTGATTCTCAAATGTAGACAGGTTTGAAAACCACTGAGCTAGGCATGTTTCCCCCTATTTCTCTCTTTATGTGTGTCTCCCTTTTAATTTCCTTTCTCAGTGATTTAAAGGATGTTTACAGAGAGAAGCTTCTCAAGAGGAAGATAAATTTTGCAATTATTATTTCAATAGAAACTGATCTTACACTTTTATATCAAGGAAGCAATGGGGAGTGGCAGGGACCAGAATAAACTGGAGAGCATATGTCCTGTCGTAAGGGGCATCTGCTTCTCACTCAGCTGCATCACTTTTTGCCAGTTGGAATGTCTGTTGGAGACCTTTATCCTTTGGAAAGAGAAACCAGAACTCAAGATCTTGTATAACTTTGCTTGATTTTTAAATGTTGCCTCCATTTTATATCACATTGTAGGGTCCAAACAAACCATGTCTGTGGGCCAATCCAACCTACTTGCCCCTGGTTTGTGACTTTGGAATTAAAACAGGACACAAGCATCTATCACAAAACCCTTGGAGGAGCTGGAGAAATGGGCTATTTTCATGAAATATGCCTGCTATGAAACTGAGTCTATCTTCAGGCTGTTGAGGAAGTGGCTCTTATCTTTGAAGAAGAGAAATAACGCCTGTCCTGACGTTGGCAGTATTCCGTCCTTAAGTCTGCCTACCTGGTTTGGGTTTGTGCCCAGAAATCCAAGCCAGTCCCTGCAGGGCCATAATGATAATTCCTAGTACATTGTAGGTAGCATATGTAATGTACATATCACAGCAACTGGACATAGAAGACATGCAATAAATGTGTGCTTTCTCCTCCCCTCATACTCTGCTGGCTTTCCACCTCTCTCACTCTCTCCCTGCCTTGAAGTCTAAACATCTGACATGTCATGTCCTCCAGGACAGCCTTGGTCAATGCAACTGACATCTGGTGCTGTCATCATTTTTAAAGCTTTTGAGTATATGATTTAAACATTTATTGAGTGTGCTCTTTCTCACCCAGAGATCAGCGAGAGATTCTGACAGAGTGGTTCTAAGGCAAACTAGGTATAAAAGAAGGGCAATTTGGCAAAATCTATACAAATGTAAATTATACATCCTCTTTGACCTGAGAGTTCATCTAGGAATTTATCCAACAGGTAATTTATCGCTTATACATTTATTCAGGAACGGATGGATCTGACAGGCTCGATGCAGAAATTTTTTTATGATTTCAAAAACTGAAAACAACCTAAATATTTATCAAAAGGGAATACATGTTTATACAATAGGGTCCTCTAAAGCAGCATTTCTCAACCAAGGGTGATTTTGCATGCAAGGGAAATTTGTCAATTTCTGAAGGTATTATGCTTTTCATTACTGGGGAGGTGCTGCTGTCATCTAGTGGGTATATGCCAGAGAGGCTGCTAAACATCTTACAATTCCCACGATGGCCATAAGATGAAGAGATCTATCTTTAATTTAAGAATTACTCATGAAATTTCCTAGTTAACTAATGGTCATTCTATATGATTAGGAACTCTAAAAAATGTGACTCAAAAAATGTATTGAATACATTTATTTATGTATTCAATAAATAAATAAAGCTTTATGCATCTTCAGTGTTTGTCAATAAGAAAGCAAACAATCTGGGGATGGTGTAGTTACATGTTTGAACAAAAGAAAATGCCCCAAAAATGGAGGTGTGGGATGGGGTTGATATCAGAGACATTAAATAATGTTGACATATAACGAACTATATGATTCTATCAGCATTTCTGTTGTGCATATTTATAATTTTTAAGGCAGTAAGTACTTTTGTATATGCCACCTTTTTACTATGTAAAATAGCCTTTTATAAATTGGCCTCTTGGTTCTATCAGCTCTTCCAATCAAGCATCCAATTGTAATTCTGGCTCCCTCCCTTGAATCAGTTTTCACTAGTGGTATATTAAACATACAGCCAATACTATATCGTTATGATCTCCATCTGCAGACTCTGATACTTTCAATGGCCCCAGGAAGATTTCCTGTGGGTACTTTGAACAAAGACAAAATGGGCACTCAACTATCCTGAAGCAATTATAAAGCGGGGTTGTTCAATTTTGTATGGTGAGAATTCATTTGCCTGACTCCTAGCCTAACATCACTGCATATAAATGCAACAAAACTATAGGCTCAGACTCAATCCTGGCATCACATATCAGAACATTGCATCTTATCAAACACATTTCTCAGGTGAAATAGCTGCATATAGTTACAGAAATGTTTCAGCCACAAATGTGATTGTCATAAAAAAATTCACATTAAGCAAAAAGTCTACCATTTAGTAAGTCAAAAAAGCCATTTAACATGCTCTCCAAAAAGAAATTCTCAGTTTCTGCTAGTGAATCCCCAAATTAAAATATTTTTCAGTGAGCCAAATACTATGGGTAAAGTAAGTATGATTGCTTACCTTGAATGGCCACTACAATAGCCTCCTAATTGTTCTCCTTGCATGGAGAACAGCGCTCCCCACCCCCCAAAGTAGCCTCCGACTTCTGCCTGTGTAATCTTTCTAAATGGCAGTCTCATCTGGTCACTCGCCACTTTTTAAAACCATGACTCTTCTTTGTGGTCCTCAGGGTAAAGCTTTGGAGATCTTCTTCAGAGAACAATGACTTTTCTTAATCTTACCTCAGCCAGTTTTTCTAGCTTCTCTCCCTGCAACTTCTTCACTCCTGTCTTACGTTGCAGCCATACTTAAATAACCACAATTCCTTGAAGATCTCAGGGCCAGGACTGGGGTGAGAAGGGTGAGGCATTTGCCAAAGCTGTAAAACTTAAGAATATGCCCTCTCCCAAAGAACCAGTGATCAAGTAATGTTTTAATGCAATATTTTGAAAAATCAAACTAAATGCAAAAGTCTATAATAGATGAAATATCAAATTGTTAAAATATCCTATATATAAAAGGCTAATATGCAAATTGTCCCCTCAGGAGCTTGACAGACTGGGAGTTTGATCACTTTCTGACATGTGCTGACCACCAGGGGGCGGCATGGAATGAAGGAAGGCTCCAGCCAGCAGCCAGGGCAAGGAAGGTCCTAATAGACCCTGATTGCAGACCAGGCCTAGGGACCCTGCCCATTCAGGAATTTTGTGCACCAGGCCTCTAATATTTTAATATTACTAGAAATGTCAAAGACAGTTATTGCTGATAATTATTCCTCTCACTCTGCCTATCTATTCTGTATTTGTTGATCTTATGAATCTTGCTCATCTTTCAAGAGAAACCTCTTCAGGGAAGCTCCCTGTGATCTTTTTTCCTTTCCAAAAGAAATTGGTGGCTCCTTCTTCTGAACTATCATGGTGCCTTATGTGTGCTTCTGTATTTGGACTTATCACTTATGTTTAATTGTGTATTTATTTATTTCTACACCAGCCGAGCTAGGACACTGTGAATTCCTTGCACATGTCTCTGTAAAGGCACTGTGCTTATGGTGCCAAACATCTCTTACAGAGACTATGGTAAGCAAAGTCCAAAGATGGCCTAAGGATCTCTACCCACTTAGTGAGCTATGCTCATGATTCAGTTCATTATATTGAAAATTAATAGATCTTACCTTTTTGAGTATGTTACATTATGAGACAAAGGTAGATGTAGATATAACTAAGGCCTCAAGTCAGTTGAATTTAATCAAGAGGGATATTATCCTGATTTATTCAGTGTAAAGCTCCTTAAAAGACAGCTTAGGCTTTCCCTGAGGTCAATGACTAAACTACTGGCTTTGAGGAGCAAGTCGCCATGAGTTCTACAGTTGTAAGAAAATAAATCCTGCCAAAATCTGAGTGAGCTTGCAAGAGAAGCCCAAACAGATGTGACCATAGTCCCAATTGACATCTTGTTCATAGCCTTGTAGGACCCTGAAGAGAGAGCCAAGCTCATCTGTGCTCAGACTCCTGACCCAGAGAAACTGGTTAAATGACTATTTCCTGCATAATTGTTATGTAAAAATAGAAAGCCAATACAGAAACTATTATAATAATCCCCTAAATAAACTCCCCATGTACAATTATCATTTATCTGTCATACCACATCTAAATTAATTTTTCTGAAGAAGAGCTATGATTGTTTTATTCTCTGCTCAGAGTCAACATGACTAGGCTATTTTTGCCTCTATAATAGCAATTCTTGTGTTTAATTTTTTTAATTTATACTAACTATAGTCCTCATATTTGATGACAAATTCCACCTATTATTCAGGTCTCAACACAATTCTTACTTTTTGTATTGACAATTATCTAGATACTTTCTCATTTTCAAAGGTAGTATAAGGGCTTCCATTTAAGTTAAAAAATATATGTGGGCATCAGTACAAGATAATTTTTACTTTCCTGAATTTTCTTCCCTCATAATACAGACTTTTCAAAAGTTTATATTGCATTTGACAGTATGTTATACAAACTTACTAATTTGTATAAATTAATTAACATAACAAACGTTATGTTAGTTAATTATTCCATAATCTCTACAAACATAATTAATGTCTTAAAATATTTCTTAAAGAATTGTGCCATATTTATTAAACCAATATATCATGAGTTAGCTAGCATTTAAGTTGATTTAAATTTCTAACCATCTAATCTAATAAAAGAGAAACATGCAAATTGACCATACCTCTGCAACGCCCACAAGCCACGCCCACAAGCCAATCGGGATCAGATATGCAAATTAATCCAACTAAGATGGCAGCAGCCGTAAAGCTGGAGTGAGCAGGAGACTTGGGTTGCCCCTGGAAATGGAGGAAGCCAGGCTTCCCGCCTGCCTGCCGGCCCTGAGCTCTGCTCAAGGCTACAAAGTTTCAATTATAGAAGATAAATAAATCCCAGGAACCTGCTTCCAGCTACGGCTGTGGTCAGACTAAAATGGCCCTCAGCCTCTCACCCAGGCTGGCCAGGCACCTCAGCAGGGCCCCTCCACCCTGAAGGAAATGTGGCCAGCCTGCAAAGTGCCATCAGCCTTCCACCCAGGCTGGCCAGTCACCCCAGTGGGGACCCCTACCCTGAAGGGAGTGTGGTTAGTTGAAAACAGCCTTCAGCCCCTCACCCAGGCTGGCCAGGCACCCCAGCAAAACCTCTAGTCTGATCCAGAACACCCCTCAGGGCAAGCTAGCCAGCCCCCACCTGTGCACCAGGCCTCTATCCTATATAATAAAAGGGTAATATGCAAATTGACACCAACAGCAGAACAACTGGGAATGCCTAGTCACTATGACACATGCTTACCACCAGGGGGCAGATGCTCAATGTAGGAGCTTCCCCCTGGTGGTCAATGTGCTCCCACAGGGGGAGGTCTGCTCAGCCACAAGCCAGGCTGATGGCTGCCAGCACAGTGATGATGGCAGGAGCCTCTCCCGCCTCCTCAGCAGCACTAAGGATGTCTGACTGCAGCTTAGGCCTGCTCCCTGCTGACAAGTGGACATCCCTCGAAGGCTCCCAGGCTGCCAGAGGGATGTCTAATTGCCAGCTTAGGTCCGAGTCCTCAGGGAGCAGGCCTAAGCCAGCAAATGAACTTCACTTGAGGGTCCCAGACAGTGAGAGGGCACAGGTTCTAGTGCACTGGGCCTCTAGTTGTAAATAACATTGCAATAAATATTTGGATTACAAAAGTTATTTTGATTTAGAACATTTTTATTAAAATAGATTCCCAGATGTGTAACTGTATCAAATGTAGCAGTTACCATTTTTTACACTTTCTTCACTCTGTTTACCACTATCTAATATAATATTTTTCTATATTTTAGCATGCTGTTCTATTTTGGCATAATTACTACCATCTATTTTTTACAATGTACTGTATATATTTATATCTCATTGGTGATTAATATCCACCCAATATATGAATCTATAAAGTGGGTAGTAATCTCTGGAAGAGGTCCTAACTAGCTGTCATGCAATGAGGCTAATGGTAAGAGGCTATGTTAGGCACTTCAGTCTGTGGTATTTCTGTTTCATGCACCCTTTCAGGAAATAAAGTTTTTCTAAGAGTTTCTGAGTTCTCAAGTTCCTTAGGTGCTCTTTCCAAAAGTTATTCTCCTGGAGAACATTAAAGACATCATGCACATTTTTTTTTTAATTTTCATTTCTTCTAGCATAAACCTCTTTCCTTCTACTTTAAGAAAGGCACAAGTCTCACTGATCCTAGAATCTACCTATTGTGAGATGTATACATTTTGATGACACCAAATATAGGGACACCTATTGGCAGAGATGCTGAAAAACTGAATACTTGTAATGATGAAGTGATGATCTTTTCTGAAAGTCAGTTGGTTTCCAATTTTTCACTTTCAGCAGAATTGAAGAGGACCTACTCAAGTTGTCAGCTAACAGATTAAGACTAATTTATGATGCTAGGTGACTATGTGAGTTCGGGCATATATATCTGAAGAAGATCAGAGAATTGAGTGATAATGCTTCTTCCATTCCCATCTACTTATTTATGTGAACAGGATTTCTCAGTGGTTACATCTATAAAAACCAAAAATAGGAGCAGAAGTCATAAAGTAACTAGTGATTCTGGCCATAAGTAGTCTTCATCCACAGAGAGATGAGCCAATGAAATCAAAAAAAGACATTTATCTCATTAAGAGATGAATTTCCAATAAAATATTGCTTTTATACTTAATAATTATTACTCAAATTTGAAATATAATGTGTTATTTTGATAAATGGTGTACTTATGACAATTATAATAACTTAATGTAGAAGACAATTGTAACACTTAATCTTATGGTTACAGAAAACATTTAAAAGTTAAATCCTAATTTATATACATGGTCTATTCTTCAAAAGCATGTTAAGGTGATAATAGAGTCCTTCTAAGCATAAGACACACAAAATCAGCATAAAATGTTGAGGAAAATAGAATAAAAAGTACTAGTTTGAAAAGTAAAAGAAATGTTCTTCTATTTAATGTTATTCATATATTTTGCAATAATTATGACAATTATTTATTACTAGAGGCCCAGTGCACAAAAATTTGTGCACTTGGGGATGTCCCTCAGCACAGCCTGTGCCTCTAGCAATCTGGGACCCCTCAGGAGATGTCCACCTACTGGCTTAGGCCTGCTTTCTGGGCAATTGGGCCTAAGCTGGCAGCTAGACATCCCTTTGGCAGCCTGGGGGCCCTGAGAAGATGTCCACTTGCCAGCAGGCAGCAGGCTTAAGCTGCAGTTGGACATCTTTAGCTCTGCTAAGGAGGCGGGAGAGGCTCCCACCACCACTGCTGTGCTGGCAGCTGGCATCCTGGCTTGTGGCTGAGCAGAGCTCCCCCTGTGGGAGTGCACTGAACACCAGGGAGCAGCTCCTGCATTGAGCGTCTGCCCCCTGGTGGTCAGTCTGTGTCATAGTGACCAGTCATTCTAGTGGTTCTGCTGTTAGGGTCAATTTGCATATTACCCTTTTATTATATAGGATTATGTTTACATTTTATTGGAAAAATGTAAGATATGATGTAACAGTTTTATTTTAAAATGTTAGTATTTCCTCTATGCAGGAAATCACATTTTTTATAGTATTTAAGTATATGATGAAAAATTTTAGACGTCAATTGAGAAGTGTACAAGCATATATATAGTTTCACTAAATTAGTCTAGGTATACACAAATAAAAACATTTTAAGGGTGCTACATAAGCTTCCTTTAGTAAACTTAAAGTTTTATTATAACTATTATTGCCAAGTTGTCTGAACAATAGACAACCTTATCTTATTTTTGAGCTCCACTCCCTGCCTGTGATACATCCCCTTACTAAGTCTTACTCCAAAACTTAGCCCAGTCAGGACTCCCAAACCATCCTATATAATAAAAGGGTAATATGCAAATTGACCCTAACAGCAGAAAGAGTGGGAATGACTGGTCACTATGTCACACACTGACCACCAGGGGGCAGACGCTCAATGCAGGAGCTGCCCCCTGGTGGTCAGTGCGCTCCCACAGGGGGAGCTCTGCTCAGCCACAAGCCAGGCTGCATGCTGCCAGTACAGTGGAGGTGGTGGGAGCCTCTCCTGCCTCCTCAGCAGCGCTAAAGATGTCCAACTACTCCCACCTGCTTAGGCCTGCTCCCCGGTGGCAAGTGGACCTCTCCTGAGGGTTCCTGGGCTGCCAGAGGACACAGGCTGGGCTGAGGGACCCCCCAAATGCACAAATTTTTGTGCGCCGAGCCTCTAGTCCTTGAATAAATCCAATGGCACATATCTAACAAAGATGACTAATACTAGTATAAACTGTTAGGATTTTCAGTCACCATTATCAGTTTTCTTCTTTAGTGCATATCACATTCAAGTGAGTTTCAAGGAGCTCAAAACAGCAGCCAAGCCAAGTACACACATCTAAGATTTGAATTCTCTACATTTGCAATATAAAATAGGCATTAACACTTGCATAAAACTCTTTGTACACATAAAACATACCCAGCAATATTCATGGTATTGAGGATTCAAGATGAATAAAAACCAATATTTGCCTTAAAGAGTACATAGTCTATAGGGGGGATAAATGTATACACTCTAAATTTATAAATTGCAAAGAGAAAATTTATAAATTGTACTGCAGTAAGTATTTTAGTGAAAGAAATAATAATATCCTACTGTTAATTTTCTGTTCCTTCTATCTAGTAGTTTGTGCCAAACATTTGACTATTTGTTTCTCTATTCTAAATAGAACCCCAAAGTACATCTTGCTATCTACTCCAACTGAAGTTGAGAGGGGAAAAAAAGTAATCCATTTTACTTAATGAGTGTGTATAAGACATAATAAGGGCATGGTATAGCTGCTGGTACATTTTAAGTATTTAGTAAATGACTGCCATAGTTGCTCTTTTATCATAATCATAAAGCAATAAAAAATGGTTCATGGGAGTCCAAAGGATGACGTGGAAAGACATTCTAGAAGAGGAGATACCCACATTAGGAGCTGAATTTTGGACAGAGGCCCACAGGGCTGAGAAGGATTCCTGAATGAAATATTGTCCTACTGACTTTCATGGAAACACATGCTGTTGGTACCCCTCCTGCCTCTTTCCTTGTATTTTTTTAATGATGTTTCTTAGTAGAATCTTCCTCTTGAATAAATTTCATTGCTAATCTGAAATTTACCCAGGGCTTAATCCTCAATCATGTTTTCTCTTCTTATGCACATTCAGTGAGTGCTGGCCTTCATTCTGATGGCTGTGAATGCTATCTTTATGCAGGTGGCTTTCAAATTCCTATCAACAAGAGCAACATTCCTTCTAAGTCCCAGACCTGTGTACCCAATAGCATACTTGTTTTCTCCATTTGGGTGTCTCACAGGCACCCTCAAAGTTATCTGATCAAACCTGACCACCTGTTCCCTTCTAAAATCTGCTTTCTCACCCTGACTGTTTTGGCTCAGTGGATAGAGCGTTGGCCTGTGGACTCAAGGGTCCCAGGTTCGATTCTGGTCAAGGGCATGTACCTTGGTTGCAGGCACATTCCCAGTGGGGAGTATGCAGGAGGCAGGTGATCAATGTTTCTATCTCATCGATGTTTCTTACTCTTTATCCCTCTCCCTTCCTCTCTGTAAAATCAATAAAATATATTAAAAAAATAAAATCTGCATTCTCTCCTTTCACTACATAAAGAGCTCTGCCTTTGTCAGCTGTTAATGCTAGGCACTCAAAGTCATCCATGATTTCTTTTTCTTTTTTGACCAACATCAAATTGACACCATACATTTCAAGTCTTATTGGTTCCACAACCCAAGTACATTGAATCTGTCTTATCTTTAATACTAGTGGCCCAGTGCACGAAATTTGTGCACATTAAAAGGGGATTAATTAGAGGAAATATTTTAATATTGCTATTTGCCCTTTCTCTATAATAGAAATGTCAGAGATTAAATAAAATTAGTAAAACATATGAAAATCTTCCTCCTGTCAGAGTCTGGGGTGCACCATGGAACCCAGAGTCAAGTCTTCAACCACCCACATGCACCTCAAAATCGCTCGAGACCCAAACCTGGATGGCCCCCCTTTATTGGGCTAGATCCAGGCCCTGTCAAGTCCTGCCAGGTGGGGGGGTGCAGCCTCAGGTCCCTTGGGTGCCAGGGCAGGGGGCACAGCCTGAGGTCCCCCATCAAGCCCTGCTGGGTGGACGGAGTGGCCTGTGATCCCCCAGCCTGGCGCCGGGGCAGGGGGCACAGCCTGAGGTCCCCTAGCTTGGTGCTGGGGTGGAGAGCATAGCCTGAGGTCCCCTGACCCAGCACCAGGGTGGAGGGCACACCTTGAGGACCCCCGTCAAGTCCCACTGGGTGGGAGGCACAGCCTCAGGTCCCCTGGCATGGCCTGAGGTCCCCTGGCCTGGCACCAGGGAAAAGGGTGCAGCCTGAGTTCCTATGGCCTGGTGCCAGGGCAGGGGGAGCAGCCTGAGGTCTCCTGTCAAGCCCTGCGGGTGGAAAGCATGACCTGAGGTCCCCTGTCAAGCCCCATGCAGGAGGTGGGTGGGTGCATGGCCTCAGGTCCTTGCTGATTGCTCCTTAAGGCTCATTATGGAAACTTAGCCTCAGCTGTGGGTGCAAATTGACCAGAGTGATGGTCAATTTGCATATTCCCTCTTTATTATATAGGATATTAGCACCACTGTCACGCTTGACCCCAACCACACTAAAAGCTTTCCTCTTGGTGCTTCAGTCTTCTTTCATCCCCAACCCATCCTACCTTCAATCTTTTCCCAACCCATAGCCAACATGCCCTTTTTAACCAACAATTATTACTTTCTCACTCCTCTGCTATCTAGAATGAAGTAAACACCTTATGATAACCTGAATCTGAGTGATATGACCCCTGCCTACTCCTGCTGTCTTCCCTTGTTCTGTCACTGTTACTCATTTTTTCAGTTTCTTCTGCATGTCCAATGTTTCCTTCTTCAGGATATTCATACACACTACTACCTCTGTAGGAAAATTCCTTCATAAGTGCTTTGCATGACTTTCTCTTTGTTGGTCTAACCTTAAACATAATCTCAGAAAGGCTTTTCTTCTGATTATCTTAACAAAGAAGGACCCTCGTTATTATTTTTTAAAAATATTTCATCCAATCCCCTTCTATCTCTTCATTCAATTTGCAAACGCACATTTATTTACTTATTTCTTGTCTCCTCTACTGCAATGTGATATCTACACATAAGCTCTAGATATACTTTAATGAATAAGTTTGTCTAGTTTATTCATTAAAACATATCTAGAGTCCATCATGATGTTTGGCATATAGTTGATGCTCACAAATATTTGCTAAACAAGTAATAAAAATGAATGTTTAATAAATGAAGGAGGCATAATAAATGGGGTTCTAAACATGTGAGAAGCAGTCAAACAAACTTTAACCCACTTAAATCATTATAAAGTAGGGATAATAATTACTTTCCCTAAACCATACAGATATAGTGTGTATTATATGAAAAAAATTGATTAAAAGTCTGGAAAATTAAAAGCCTCAAATCATGGACTTTCATTATTATTGAGTGGCTATCTATTTGACCACCTTTTCATTATCCAATATGATATGAACTCAGTTTTGATAATTAGATATCACCAAATGTTGGGGTCCCTTTTGAAAATCATGTGTACAACATTCTAGTACAAGTGCATACATAGAAATATGTATGTTAATAAGAAAAATGATCCCACATGACTTAATGAACTGAAAGGTAAAAAAAAAAAAATGGTACCATGCCCTAGTGCAGGTAGAGCACAGGAGGTTTATCTTGGTGCAGTGGCTGATGCAATGCTGTGAGCACACTCCAGCATTTCAGATCTTTCTGGCAAACCAGAAAGATGGCAACGCCTGCCTGAGCCCCTCCTAGAGCCACGTACACAGTACCCTGACCTATACGCTCATTGGCTCCCTAAGAAGATGTTCCATGATTGGCCACCTCCACTATATATACTGCTGTACTTCCTCAATAAAATTAGACCTGCGTCACAGAACCTGGTCTCCGGAGTCGTGTGTACAAGCATCCTAGCGCTAGGGGCTCCGTCCTCCTCACCCCTGGGAGACCGCCTGCTTCACCCTAGTTCCTGCCTAATATAGATGTAATGTGGAGATCTAGGGCAATTGCTTTACTTCTGTGGACCTCAGATCCCTCATCTATGAAATGGGCCCTGCCTCTTAGGGCTCTGAAAAATAACAAATTAATAAGAGCAATCACTAATTGTTGAGAGTAAAGCTGGAAATGAGGGACAATCTGCATGTTAAGGGCTATTAATTCTAATAAAACTCACAGGTGACTAACTTGCATCCTTCTCCTTTGAATGACTCAGCTGAATGGATTTGGAGCATTTGTCTAGAGGTTTCTATGAGATCCCTGCATTGACCCCACAATGTCCTTGGGGACTGGGGAAGAGAAATCAATCATTCACAATAATAGCTGTCCTGCAAGGGTAATACTATATTTTAACCTTCTCTTTATGTAGTCCTTTGATAATCCACAGAGAATGCTTGGCCAGCAACAGTCAAAATAAAAAGTGTCCTGTTTTAGTGATTTTTTAAAAATCACTGAAGCTCAATATTATTGTTACAGTGAGCTGGTGTTTCAGATGCCTGGTTAATTGGCTGGACCCTGACAATGCTCAAGAATTACCTTGCTTTCAGGTGGCTTCCTTCTCTGAGGCCCAGTTTATCCTATGGACTTACTGCTTTAAACACATAACTCTCCCACTGAAGGGCCCTTGGTGCCAGTCACCCTTGAGGATTTCCACATACGTTAAAAAATAAAGCCAAAGAAAACCTCAGCTGGCACTCAAGGCTCTCCCCCACTTGGCTTATCTCTGAGGCTCTCTCAGATCCCCGGCACCGCAGCCAAACCGATCTGAAATTTTTTCCTCATGTTTCACTTCACGTTGTGTGCTTATATTTCTGATCATTTTGTTTTCAGTAAATAAAATCCTTTCTCTCATGACCTCTAGAAAGTCTACACTTACTGTTTTCCTTAGCTGGAATTCTCTTTAGCCATTCATTCACTTGAATATATGTTTATTAAGATATATCTACCATGTACCAGAACTTGGGCATAGGAAAAGTAGAGAAAAATAGACAAATTTGTAAACTCATGACTTTTAGTAATGCTAAAAAATACTCAGTTCACAAAAGAATAATATGTCCTCAGGTAGAGAAATACTATGAAGATAAATACTATTTCCGATCCACGGTTGAGAACCCAAGTATGTGGAGGGCCAAAGTAAGTTATATTGCAGATTTTTTACTGCATGGGTGGTCAGCACTCTAATATCTGCATTGTTGAAGGGTCATATATGAGTGGTCAGCACTCTAATCTCTGCATTTTTGAAGGGTCATGATAAGGGGTATAGCAGGGAATAATGAGTTGAGGAAAGTATGTTATGTATGGTGGCCATGGAGGACCTGTCTGTACAGTTAAGAATTGAGTGAAGACCTGAATGAAGGAAGAACAAAAGAATCTATGTGCATATAATGGCAGGGAAGTGAGGAGAGAGGAAGGGGGATGGTTTTAGGGAAGGAGTTTCAGGGAAAAGAAAAACAAGGAATAGAGCCTGGCTTGTCTGAGAAAAATTTTGGAGATTCAGAAGCTCTGAGTACCTCAAGACGCATGAACAAGAGGTAGAAGGAAATAAGGGCAGAGATAGTGGCGAGGAAGGAAGCCTTCAGTGCCCAATAGATGCTTTTTCCTGGAGGTGGGAAGCCACCAGTGGGTATCTGGAGAGAAGGAGTGATTTCTTTTGACTTGGTATTTGAACAGGCTCACTGCTGTTTTCTTCTCAGCTCAAGTGAAACTGTAGTGCTCTGCTAGCTGTTTGTGAGGTGCCCCTACCCTGTACTGTAGTGCAGAAGGCACTCCCCCATAGAAAGCTTGGGCCAGAGTGGATGGAGCTCACACCATTTGTTTTCCCCTCTGTCCTGCACCGCCTGTTTCCCAATGCTTCAGACTTTTTGACCAGTTTTCTTTTCTTTTCTTTTCTTTTCTTTTCTTTTCTTTTCTTTTCTTTTCTTTTCTTTTCTTTTCTTTTCTTTCTTTTCTTTTCTTTTCTTTTCTTTTCTTTTCTTTTCTTTGTTACAGTAGGAGGGCGGGTCCAGTACCTATTAGGAGGAAGCTCCAAAATGATTTGCTTTTGAAAATCTCTTCATGATTTGAATGCTTATAAATACTTTTGCTGTTTTTAAAGGGAACAAGATGGGTTGGGGGAAAATGTTTACATTGCTCAAGTAGCCTAAAAACTATAATCCCAAGAGAAGCCTTTAAAAACCCTAGGTGAAGGACTCATTTGCCCTTCCTCTCTATAGCAGGGAGAGGTACATCCAAATACTTATTGGATTTATACATTCCTAGGGTGTCTTATTGAATGTAATGTCTATTCCAGGAACAATCTCGCTCAACCTTCCTTATTTAGGGCTGACACTAAAATGCTTTGCAGATGGCACCCCCTCTGATGGGCACATTGCCCTCTTCTCTTATTATTGGGGCCATCATTGTCCACCTTGTTACCATTATTGCCTTTTACCTCAATGGGGTATTCTGAAATAAATTTTGATTGGAAAGGGACAGGTTACTAGATGCTAGATCAAGTCAAGTGTCTAGTGCCACCAATTACCTCAATTAACGTTGACATCAACTCATCTGCTAAAAGCACTAGCCCACAGACCCCCACTCTTTCTACCCATCCACATACACAGATTCTATCTTCATTTAATTTTTTTCAGCTTCCTTCCTTAATCTATTTACTCTTCTTTCTTCCTGACTCATTTTATGCCCCAATTACATCAAAAAGATTTGCAAATTGTTAGTATTTCCTGGCATGTATTCTCCTTAGTGATGTATTCTACAATGAGTTGGATTATCAGATGAACTGATAGCTAGCCACTAACTTCATGAGTTCCGTTGGGTATTATATATGTTATATATTTTTGTATCTCTCAGAAGTCTAAAAGCCAGGAATTATCAGTAAATATTTAATAAATTGATTAATATTGTTATATGTAATTCCATGGATCAATTGTTCATTGAAAGTATAGGAACATTTTTAGAAAGGAAGAAGGCATTTGTAAAGTGAAGGCAAAAGACTTGAACCAACAATTCACAGGCTATATATAAATGGCCAATAAAACTTGCAAAACTACTTAGCTTTAATAGCAATCAAAGAAATGCAAATATGAATGACAATGAAATATATATTTTCAATTTAAAAAAACTGGTAAGTATATTTTCAAGTGATGTTATTCAATGTTAAAGAAACTATAGTAAAGAATTAAGATTCTTTTATTACTAGAGGGAGTGAAAATTAGCTCAACCTTTGTGAAAGTCAATTAGTAATATGTATGATGTGCTTAAAACAAATCATAACTTTTTATTCTGTACCTAGGATTTTACCTTATGGGACTAATCAGAGATTGGCCAAAAAAATGTGTGATAAAGGATGTTCTTCATAGCATTATTCATAATAGCTCATAAAAAAGCAAATATCAACCAATAAGGATGAAGATAAATAATAGTACATATAATGAGATTTTTATGTTGCCATAAAAAATGATGTTTTCAAAGAATATGTAATGGTGTGCAATATAACATGTAGTGAAAAGTTAGACTACAAATCTGCATATAGAAATGGTGATAATTTTGTTAAAAGCCTAACCATACACAGAGAAAATGGGAAGAAAATAAAAAAACAAAATAAGATAGACTAAATAAAAATGATGAGATTATCTTTTTTAATCCATATATTTCAGTAGTTATATTAAATGGAAATGGATGAAGCACATTATTTTTTTTGAATAAGAGTGTGCATTGAGTTATCTTCTTCCATTATATAAAGTTGTTATTTACTACTCTATAAGTGTCCATTCTAAAAATTACTTACGTTCTTGACCTTAAATTGGCAACTATTACTGTCTCTCAGACAATGTAAGTAATAACACTTTAACTCCATTTTTTTCTGCTGCTAAAATGTGTTGGGCTTATTTCTATATGCACTGGGGAAAGTATATGCATACACACACACACACACACACACATATTTATATATTTATATATGAGTTTGTTATCACTTTTCCTATAGAGAACGTGTATTGCTAACTTTACAAATAAAAATAAAATGTACAATTTTGTTATAAAGTCCATAGAGTCAATTGATTTTCACAGCATGCTTACATTGAATTTTCCAAACTCTTCTATCCTTAGTACAACTATGGCTGAATTTGATGAATAACTCTAGTCATGACATGAATGGGCTCATATCTCAGTTATATTAACATGCATAACAAAAATGAAATAAAGATAACAAAGATAAATGTCAGAGCTTGACACATTGGCATGAGCAACTTCTTTGCTAAATTGGATAACAGTTAATCTGCATAATTAACATTTTTGTTGCTTTTTAGGCAATCAACTAAAACAATAAATCAAGCCTTGAGTTGTAGTATTTGCCAATTTTTATAGTATAAATACTATCATGATAACGAAACCTAAATTACAGCATGACATCACTGAATGAGTGTTGGGAAAAAAATGTGCATTAGTATACTATTATGTAGAATTTCCATTTTGCATGTATAATAAACATGATCTCAGCAGCTTAGACAATAAAATAGATCAAAATAATTAATAAATTTTGAGTATTTATTGTATTTGTTTTTATTATAATTTATGTTATTGCAATATTTTATAATTTAACTTTTAGCAATGGTTACAACAATGTATTTAACAATCAACTTTCAGAAGTATTGAAATTTAGCAGTTAAGCTTTTCAAACCAGCATGAGCGGCTCCAGAACATCACTGTATTCTATATTTTAATTCCTCAAGATATTATCATTTTAAACAGTTATGCTTTGCACATATGGATCTTTTTGATGGTTTTTTGTTTTTCCTTGCATTGTCATTGTTGTTATTAGAATTACTTCCTCCTTTTCCTGAAGTACTCCCTATATATTTATTTTAGTAAGGTCTGCTTGAAACCAGTTTTCAAAGTTTTTGTGTGTTTGTGTGGTAGGCAGAATTGGCCCCCAAATATATTCCCATCTTAATGTTCAGAACCTAGTATTGCACTAAGGCACCTTTCATGACAAAGGGGACTTTGCAAATGTGACTAAGGTTATGTGTCTTGAGATGAGAAGATTATCCCAGATTATCCAGAGGATCCACTCTAATCACCTGCATCTTTAGAATTAAAAATCCTCCCCAAATTCAGGGAACCAAAGGAATAGAATGTAAGAACGATTTGGCCCATCCTTGCTGCTTTTGAAGACGGAGCGAAAGTGCCTCAGACCAAGAAATGTAAGTGGCCTCTAGAAGCTTGGAAAGTCAAACAAATGAATTCTCTCATCTCCAGAAATAAATGTAGCCCAGCCAACACTGACTGTAGTGCAATGAGACTGGTGTTTGATTTTTCATCTATAGAACTGTAAAATGATAACAAACTTATATTGTTGATGCCATCAGATTTGTGATAACTTGCAATGGCAGCAATAGAATACAAATACAATTTTAAATACCTTTGCTTCACCTTCATTTTTGAGGCATATTGTTGGTGGCAATCGCATTTGAGGTCGGCAATTATTTTCTTTCAGCAGTTTGAAAGTCACTATATTATTTTTCTGGCCTTATCATTTCTTTAAAAGTTATATATATATAAATTAGGCTGGGACTCCGTAACAGGTCACAACCAGACAGAAGGAGGTTGTGTGCACAGGTGAGGCCTGGAACAGAGCCAGGGAGGACCTGCCCAAGCAACAGCGGAGACTTGAGCAGAGCTGGGGGGCCCTGACCAAGCTGCGGAGGAAGTTTAGCAGGCCTGGAGACAGGGGGGCAGAGGGGGTGCCAGTGGCCGCTTGCTAGCAGTCCTGCCTCTGCGCATGAGCTTCAGAGGAAACACCTTTTCCGACTGTTCATTGGCTCGGCTACCTTTATGCCACTGATCTAGGGTTTTTCCACCTCACTCCTGGAGGGAAAAAACAAAGGTCCGCTGCTGGAGGGCTAAGAAATGTCATATCCTGCCCTGGCTGGTTTGGCTCAGTGGATAAAGCCTCCGCTTGCCAACTGCAGGGTCCGGGTTTGATTCTGACCAAGGGCATGTACCTAGGTTGCAGGCTCCTCCCTGGCTGGAGCTCAGGTCAGGGCTCATGCAGGAGGCAGCTAATCAAAGTGTCCCTCGCACTTTGATGTTTCCCTCTGTCTTTCCCTCTCACTTCCATACTCTCTAAAAATCAATGGAAACAAATCCTCAGGTGAGGATAAAAAAAAAGAAAGAAAGAAATATCTTATCTTATGAAAGACACATCTTGAAAATGCCTAAAGAAAGTCATTTTTTTTCATAGTGAAAGAACTGGAGTTCGTATTGATGAAAACACCTTGGCAGATGTGACAGCCAGCAGTGGCAGCAGTGGGGTGATGGGGGTGGCACCTTCCCCTGACCAGCCTGGATGCCTTCCGAAGAGGGAGGCCAGACTACGGCTTAGACCCGCTTCCTGAGCTGGCCTAAGCCATCAGTAGGATATCCCCTGAGGGCTCCCAGACTGTGAGAGGGAGCAGGTTGGGCTTAGGGACCCCTCCACAAGTGCACAAATATATATATAATCTCTATAGCTTTTCCTTTGGAAAAAAATGTGTTTTGTTCTCTGGCTTTTACATTTTCTGTTTGTTCTTATTTTCACTTTTTAAAACGATTTTACTGTAATATGATAGATATATCTTTTTTTTTTTTACATTTATCATGTTTTGTGTTCCCTAAGCTCTGTAAATCTGTGGCTGTATATCTCATATTGGTTTTGAAAAATATCAACATCTACTCAAAATATTTGTTCCCTATTATCTCTCTTTCTCTCCCCTTCTCTGGAACCCAGTTACAAGTGTGTTAGACATCTTTATTACATTTTAGATATCTATTAAGCTCTTTTTTTTGTATTTTGCATTTTTTCTCTATTCCACAAACTGGGTAAAATTTCTACTATTCTATCTTCCCATTGTCTAATCATGTCTCTTACTATGTTTAATCTTCTACTTTAAAAAAAATCTACTGGTCTCTTAATATCTGCTATTTTTTAGTTCTAGGATTTTTATTTACTTTTTTTCTCATGTAATTAAGATATTGTTAATATTATCTTTCTAATTTTAACACAATAATTTTAGTGCTATCTTTAGCTTTTCTTGGGTAACTCTAATAAATGTTTCATGCAAGCTCTTTTTTTCTATTTTATGTGTTACTTCTGTTTTGGGTCATTTCATTGTGTTATGGAATTTCTTTAATTGACTGCTAGATAATGCATATCAATAATATTAAAAATTCTGTTAATGTTATCTTTCAGCAAATTTTTTTTTCTGGCCAGTAGCTAGAATATGATCATACCTTACGATATGATATTACCTTAACCAGTCAAGTTCACTTTCTTATCATTTGCCTTTATGCCCAGAACACAACTCTTCCAGGCTCTTCCAGATGGGGTCTGTTTTCCTCACATTTTCCTGAAAATGTTAGTTATATTCTGGATCAGACATCGATGGATCCACAGGAAATACTCATATTCTATACTCATATTAGCCCAACTAAGAAGCTGTCCTGACAATTTCAGCTTGCAGAGTTATTATGAGCCTCAAATCTGTGAAATGTTGAGTGCAGTATTTCTTCCCTCCCTTCCCTGAATTTCACTAAACAACTGTTTAATCTTTTATTTAGTTTTTCAGCCTTTTAGGAGTATCTTCCCGAAATTTTGTCTCACAAGTCCTGATTGCATTAATTGTTCTCTAAATCTTTAAATAACTGTGTTGTTGTTGTTTTCTCTGTTATGGTTCTGGTGAGAGGGTCAGCCTAGTACCAGCTATTTCATTAAATCCAAAAGCATACTTTATTAATGGGTATTCTTTACTTATATATGAACTAAACATTTAACTAATGCTTTCAAATGACAGATACTCAATGTGAACAGATAGAATGACTAAATTAATGAATCAATAGAATTTATTATTTTTGAGTTTTAAAAAGAACTGGGTATTTTCATCAATTTGCACAAGACTCATTGGAACTGCATTTACTAGATTCTGTTTGAGTGTTTTTTTTTAACACCTGTTTATACTGGTAAGCACTAAAATAAAGAGTCCTACCATAAATATTATGGTGTGTATTTTTAAACATATTGAAAAACTTGCTTATTATGAAAATATTCTTCGTTTTAGGATAGTGCTCAGAAAGCACACTCCTTTGGCCATAATGCCAAGAATAGTTGTTCTTTGCCATATGGCGTGTTTGTTTTTATTCTGGATATACTATGTTGTGTAGCTCGTAAGAGTAGGTTTGTTGTTTTCTACTTGGTTGGCAGAAGACTTAGAGGACATTTGTAGTCTGTCCATATAAGTCCACATGATATATGACTTAGCCTTGTCTCTTGCTACATGTTATGTTTCTGACTCTTTTTTCATACTACACCTACTTTGAATACTTTTGTTTATTATTGTGTTTTTATTGCTACTTCAAGTGGTTGTTTTGGAGTAAGATAGAGAGGACAGGTAAATTATTTTAATTTTTTACCAAGTGTTTTCTACAACATATATTCTTTCACAAAACTCTGCTTGGCCACATTTGCATTGGGAAGAAGGCTCCAATAAATATAACATATATAATACATATTTTATATCTTAAACAGATTTGCAGATTTTGTGTAGTTATTTAATACCTAACAAATAGTGCAAACATTAACTCAGCTACCTCTTTAATAAAAAAGAAAACAAAGGTTTAGAATCAATTAAATAACATGTGAACAAGTTAGAATTCAACTTAAATATTATATTCCAATACAATATATGTAGAAAATAATAAACAGAAGTGTTTTGCCTCTAAAATATGTGCCAAGACCTTGGTTACTAACTCACATTGCCTTTCTCTTTTGCTTATGTGTCTTCAGTTAATCAGTACAAATATTTTCTGAAGTATGAAATACAATTTTATTTTAGCTTAGTACTTACAAATCCTTTCTTTGCTTATCACCACACTTTCTGTAAAATAAGAGCCCTTTAATTTGCCTTTCACACATTTCTGCTTAAAGGTACACCTTCAAATGGATCAAACTTAATTGCATTGTGGCCCTTAGCTAGCTCAAATTCCTCAATCAATTCACCTCAGACTCATCTTCTTTCAAGACTAAACAACCCCATTTTTCTTAATCTCTTCTCATATGTTCAGTAATCCCTTCCATTCCATTTATCATTTCTGTTGCCCTATGCTCTCTCCAATTTAACTATAATGTTCTTCAAATAAGGTCCTCTATCAGATGGGCACATGCTTAAAACTTCCTCTTCTATACTCATATTAGCCCAACTAAGAAGCTGTCTTAATAATTTCAGCTTGCACGGTTATTATGAGCCTCACATCTGTGAAATGTTAAATGCAGTATTCTAAAAGAGGTGAGAACAAATGACATTTCCTTGTGTTAAAATTTTGAGGCAACATGGTATTCTGCCTAATAAAAAAGAAAAGGTGAGTCTCAAATTCCAAGAAAGTAAGTGCCTTGCTTGCAAAATAGAATTTTTAATATTCATATTAAAGAGCTACTTTGCAATTCCAGGAGATAATGTCATAATTGTAAATAATTAAATATGGTTCCTTTTTATAAAATACCCAATGACTCTTTTCAAGAGGTTATCCATCATCATCAAACCAATGAGTTTGATGTGAATCCAGGGTATTTGTGATAATGGACCAAATTCATCACAAGATGATCTTTGCTTAAAAAATTAAATAAACAAAAAAGCAAATGCTATCTAAAGAAGTTAGTCTGCAGTTCTCTGAGGCATCACTGAAAGGAAAGAAACACTGGTATAAGAAACATCAATTACAAAAGCCCCTGAGTGATAAACAGCTACTTCTATGCAAGGAGTAATTACTGTCTCCCGGAGCTGACCCAGAGATTCTCTGTAGGGAGTGAATGTAATAGTGTGGTTAGAGCCATATGCCATGGGCATCTCTATGCTCTGATGGAGAAGACTCATTTGGGAATGAGTTGGAAGAAGCAGTGCATTTATGCAAAACAGTCTTGCCATTCTGTAATAAAGACCTCAAATCCTAGATTCAGATTGTTAAGTCAAAGACAGAGGGGCAAGAGCAGAAGTTGGGCAGAGCAGTTCACTGGTTAGATCCTGAGAGAGACATGAGAACATAGTAGAGCAGTCTAAAGGCTTGGAATATTTGTTGCCAGTGGTTCTGAGCATTTCAAATGGATTTGGCATTTCCAACACTTGGAAGTCAAGCGAATAACTTTTTGTGTTGTATAGTGGCACATGGTATAGTACTACTTTTCCTAGTTTAGGGGAAAATGATAATTTCTTGGACCTGGTAACTGAAAATGTTAGTTATATTCTGGATCAGATATAGATGGATCCACAAGAAATCAATGGTATCCTTAGGTCTCAATCTTTATCCATCTCTTAACTATGCTTTATTCTGCATTGGTTCCAGTGTCAGGAAGAGTCCTCACTCTTAACTGCAATGTAGCTGCCAGCAGCTTCAAGGTTAATTTATCATTTATTCTCACAGGAACCTCAGTAGAAATAGTGTGTTTCTTTCCCAACAGTTTAAAAAGAAGTCCAAAATGAGTCTCATTGACTTAGATTAGAATGGCTTGGTTCATATGTCCATCCCTGGACCAGTCCCTATGGTCAGAAAATGTAATTGTCTGATTGGTCACTCACAGGCCTCCTCTAAATGACACATTTAAATTTTCCTGGCATGGAACAAACCGACATAACTCCATGTGGGACTAGGGGGATAAGAAGAGATAAACCAAATAACTTATATACTTATATGCATAGCCCATGGACATAGGCAATAGGGTAGTGAAGACCTAAGTGGGTGGGGAGAAGATAGGAGGAGAGGGAAAATGGGGGGGGGGGATGGGAGATACCTGTAATACTTTCAACACTAAAAATATATTTAAAAAACTAAAAACTAAAATTTTCCTTAAGGAAATAAAGAACAAGATTAACCCTCCCTCCCAAAATGTATGTGCCAAAAGGGGCTGATTGGTGTTTCTCCGAAGGAAAATCATGGTGCAGATATCAGAAGAAATTAATGTTTTTAAAGTCTGGTGTTTAATTCACCATAGAATTAAAAGACAAACAGCTGCTCTGTAAAACTCCATCTATACTAAAAAAGGATAGTATGCTAATTAGGGCAGATAGACAGGATGTCTTCCAGATGTTCTTCCAAACATCCTTCTGGACAAAGCCATGGTGGCGGGGGCTGAGGCAGAGGTGGTCAGAAGTTATCAGGCAGGCAGGCAGAGCAGTTAGGGATGATAAGACTGGCAGGGGAGAGTGGTAAGGGGCATCAGGCAGTAGGGTTAGGGGTAATCAGGCAGGCAGGCAGGCAGGCAGGTGAGCAGTTAGGAGCCAGTGGTCCCTGTGGGATTGGGCCTAAACTATCAGTCAGACATGTCCCAAGGGGTCCCATATTAGAGGGGGTACAGGCCAGTCTGAGGGACTCCCCCCTGCACAAATTTTGTGCACCGGGCCTCTAGTAAGACTATAAAAAGTACATAGTGAAATTCTTTACCACATTTAAATATCTATGCATATTACTGAATATTAAAACTTCCCCAGAGACATTTAAAGTGATATTGGGGACAGAAATCCCAACAGCTGGAGGGTCAATTACCCAACAACCTTAGAAATCACTTGTGGCTTTTTTGCTTGTTTCTTGTAAGACATGGGGACACTCTACCAAATGCTTTATAAACATTAGTCCATTTAATCATTAAAACAATCCTAAGTGGTAATAATATTGATAACCATTTACACTTGGTCACCTAAGGTTAAATGACTTGCCTATGGTTCCGCAGCTATTGCTGGAAAAACTAAGATTAATGTACAAATTGCTTGACTGTTTGTCTACATAATTACTAACCCCACCACTCTAAGTTAGCAATGTCATTTGAAAGACATCTATAGATATAAAAGGCTAATATGCAAAGTGTCCCCTCGGGAGTTTGACCTAGAGAATGGGAGTTTGATCACTTGCTATGACATGCGCTGACCACCAGGGGGTGGCGCAAAACATGGCAGACAACCATGATGGAGGGGGTGCTGAGGGAGTCAGAGGAGGACATGGGGAGGCGGGGAGGTAGGGGGAACTGTGTGGTGGTGGCAGTATGGGCAGTGAGGGAAAGAGGAGTCAGGGAAGCACGGAACCTGATTGCCAAGCAGGCCTAGGGACCCAACCTGTGCACAAATTTCATGCACCGGGCCTCTAGTACATAATAAATTCTAGTTTTATTGTCAAACTAGGGGCCCCGTGCACAAAAATTTGTGTACTCGAGGGGTCCCTCAGCCTGGCCTGTGCCCTCTCACAGTCTGGGACCCCTCAGGGGATGTCCACCTGCTGGCATGCCTGGCCAGCCTGGGTGAGGGGCTGATGGCTGTTTGCAGGCTGGCCAAGCCCTCCAGTGGGAACCCTCATCCCATGGGGGTGTGGCCAGCCTGGGTGAGGGGCTGAGGGCCGTTTTCAGGCTGCCCACAGCTCCCATTGACCCAAGGTCCCAGCAAGGCTGGCTGGAATCAGGTTTCTGGGATTTATTTATCTTCTATAATTGAAACTTTGTTGCTTTGAGCAGAGGCCTAGGCAGGTAGTAAAGCCTCCTGTTTGCTTCAGCTCCATGGCTTCTATAATTGAATCTATGTTGCCTTGAGCAGAGGCCCAGCCGGCCAAGGCAGGCAGTTTCCTCCAAACAGAAGCCTCCTGTTTGCTCTAGCTCCCTGGCTGCCAGCCACTGTCTTGGCTGGGTTAATTTGCATATAGCCGCTCTGATCGGCTGGTGGGTGTGGCTTAAGTGACTCAGAGTGATGGTTAATTTGCATATTACTCTTTTATTAGATTATATAGAAAGCTCCTTTGCAATTACCATATACAGTATGACATTACAAAAACTGGTCTTTCAGTAGTTGCTCACCTTTATACTACCACTGGAAGAGAACTGAGAGTTTATTCAAAGCTCCATATATTTAAGCTTTATACTGTTTGGCTGTCATTTCCACAGTATGGCATGTGATTGTGAGAATGGCCAAAGCAGCTGGGTGGTATGAGTTCAAAACCCATTTCTGCCACTTTCTAGTTGTATCAATTTGAACAAGGTTTTTTAAGGTTTTTGTTTTCAATTTTCCCAAATATAAGATAGATATGGCATTTTTACCTACTTCAGAAAGCTATTTTTAGTATTAAATGAATTATAGATTACAAGTCTATAGAACAGTTCCTTGTACACAAAACACACTCAACCCATTTAGTTTTATTATTGTTGCTGCTGTTATTGTTGCAGAAAGTACCCCCTTATAACATAATTACCAAGAACCAAATGAATCAGGAAGCAGAGCCTATGCATTCTGCCTAATAAAAAGATGAATATGAAGTAATTATTTTTCTGTGATTTCAAAAGCACTAGCAGATCTTAAAATATACAAATCCAAATATATACATGGTGAATTGATGACTACAAATTTTCTCCAGTCATCAGAATGGGTTCTCAGCAGGAAAAGTAGTTGCATAACTCTATGAACAAAAACTCAGCCACTCAAAAGGTACCAACTCTGTTAATTTGTCTAGTAACATAACTTCCCAAAACTTTGGATTTTATATTTGCCAATTATGGATCATCAAATCACTGTTCAGTCACTTGTCATTTTCAGAAGCTTAAATGATATCATGTGATAGCTTGTGATAAACAGGGGGTGTAAAACATAATATAGAGGTTACGTGAAATCCTCATGGACACAGGATTCTGTCTGAATTTTATGACCCCAAATTGTGTTCTTTCCACTAACTCTGTCTTTCAAAATTAATGTTATTTTAAAGGGCAATAAAGTTCAGGAAGATACTAACTTACTCAAAATAAAATTTTAAAAAGCTATTAACTATGAAGTACATCATTATCCCCCCCTCTGCAGTTCTAATTTTTTTCTTTATTTTGGCTGTACCTTTGGTTTGTCTAGTTGGTGCATTGGGTGAAATGAGCCTACTCCTCATCTGTGAACCTTGCCATAAACTCCACATGTGTCTCTTCCTGACACTCACCCATTTATGCCATAGAGTTAGCCAAGTCATATGATCCAAGTGGCAGACTGCTTACTTGGAACCCGAACCCACTACAGACACCTTTTCTGCTCTGATTTTCATTCAGATATGTCTGCTTTTGGGGTCATTCAGGATATGATTGGAGCAATATTCCCAAGTGTGGTATGTATTGGCTGTCTCCAGAGCCTGAAAATACCTGTGAGGTATTGTTCTTCCTTTATCACAGGCTGGAATTAGAATTATCTCCCTTTTAGTTTGGAAGGTATGTCCCAGCATGCCTCAGACCACTGAAATCCTGAAATTTGCCTGGATGTATCAGTCCCCCGAATCTTCATTATGTTATCTCCTATTTTCTCGAGAGCATGTATCTTACTGAGGCCTCTAATATACTTGTGACTTCTTGCTCATTTATACCAATTAGCATGATGTCATTATATAATGGACGTGTGTGATGTTCTAAGTCTAGAAAGTTCAGCTTTCTTCATTCTATATTTTGACAGAACACAGGAGAGTTTTCACATAGCCTGTGGCAAGATTATAAATGCATACTGTTATTTCTTTTATGTGAATGTAAAGTGTTTTTGTTCCATCTTTTTGATAGGGATGGGAAAAAAAATAAAAATCATTCACCAGATCAATAGCTGAATACCATGTACTTGAGGCGATTTTTATCTGTTTTTGCAAATATACCACATCTGGTATTAAATCTGCAATTGTGATACTACTCAATTGAATTGGCACTAGCCTACTATTATCTTTCAGAGTTCATTTGACTTTCATAAGATGCAGACTGGTGAATTAAATGGAGATAGGATAGGATGCACTATCCTATATTCTTTAGGCCTTTAGGTGGCACCAATTTCTGCCACTTTCCTGATTTTTTTTCTGTAGCTATCTTGACAAGAGAGAGAGGTTCAGTTTTAGAGACGTTCCTTGGCCTTTCTCACTACAATCACTCTAATTCCATAAGCAAAGACCCCAATGTGGAACATAGCTACTGAGTATGTCTAGTCCAATTACACATTCAGGAACTGAGAAATGACCATTGGGTGGGTCCTTGGAGCCACTGGACACACTTTGAGCCAGACCTCACCCAGAATGTCATTTATTACTTGGCTTCCATATGTTTCTGATTCATCAAGGGAGCTTTCCTGGGTTTTCATGTAAACTAGGATTCTCTGTTCTTTAAATACTTGGATATTCCCCGTCTCCTATTGTAAATGTTTGAAGACCACTGTGCAAATTATTGGGGAAATATTACTCTATACTTGTTGTGGTGTTCTAGGCTTATTTTCTTTTGAAGATTTGGCCTGTTTTTCAGACAGTAGAATCCAGATATAAAAATTGGCTTCTATGTAAAAGCTAAACAAGAGATCATGACTCCTATTGGGTGCTACTCTCAGTCTCCTGATCATCCAATCTTCATTTCTTTTATTAGTAAAGACTAGAGGCCCGGTGCACGAAATTCGTGCACGGAGTGGGGGTGGGGGGTGGGGGTGGTGTCCCTCAGACCAATCTGCACCCTTGCCAATCAGGGACCCCTTGAGGGATGTCCAACTGCCCATTTCATAATCCAGGACTGCTGGCTCCCAACCTCTCGCCTGCCGATTGCCCCTAACCACTCCCCTGCCAGCCTGATAAATGCCTAACTGCTCCTGTGCTGGCCTGATTGCCCCTAACTGCCCTCCCCATGCCAGGATGGCGCTCCCCCAACTGTCCTCCCCTACAGGTGTGGTTCCCCCACAACTGCCCTCCCCTGCAGGACTGGATCGCCACCAACAGCCCTCCTCTGCCATCCTGGTCACTCCCAACTGTCCACCCCGGCAAGCCTGGTTCCCCCCCCAAACTATCCTTCCCTTTAGACCTGGATACCTCCAACTGCCCTCCCCTGCAGACCTGGGTCTCTCACAACTACCCTCCCCCGCAGGCCGGGTACCTGGCACCTCCTTCCCCAGCGGCAGCAGTGCCAGCCAAGTGGGGGTGGCTCACAGCCGCTGGGGTGCGGGGCTGGTCTCCACGCACCTCCTTCCCCAGCCGCAGGGCTCACAGCCACTGGGGTGCAGGGCCGGTCCGCCCCATAGGCCAGGTCCCTGTGCGCCTCAGACCCACTGCCACCACTGCCCATGAAGCACCTGTCACCACCCCCGGCCTGCACTGCTGCCCACTGCTTCCCATGACTCACCCACTGCTGCTCTCTCCATGGCTGCCGGCCACCATCTTGGCTGGATTAATTTGCATACAGCCACTCTGATAGGCTGGTGGGCATGGCTTTAGCTGGTGGGCATGGCTTAGGCATCCCGGAGAAATGGTTAATTTCAATATTACACTTTTATTAGATTAGATCATGCAATATGCCTTTGGCTATTGTTCTATATATAATCTTTATGGCTTTTTATAAGTCAGGCCATCCTGGCTGTCACTTCAACCTCGCCATTCATTATGATCATTACAGCCCCCTGGTATCTGAGAATTAAGCAACAACCACCTGGCCTCTTTCATCAGACACCCTATCATTCCCAATGCTATACATCAATATAACTTATGTAACAGTAGTGTCCAACATCAAGCCTAGCAGAAAACTATCCCTAGGTCTCTCAATGCTGCTGATAACCTTCCCACAGTAACTTTTCGTTAATTTGGTTTCAAAAAAATGGTTTCTGGGTTCGCCCACGGAAACATAATCACCCAGAAAATTTTTCAGACATAATCCACTTTAACCTGCCCATTCTTAGAGCTTTTTGAGCTGTTCTTTCATGGTGTGCCGGGAGAATTATAGTATTTCCACTTCACATAAAGTGCACCATGACTTTCTCCAAGCTTCTAAGAGTTCCCCTAGCAGCATGGGAGCACAGCACCTGCATCCTTGTCAGGGAGTTAAATCCTATACTGCAGAGTTACACCCACATGCAATACAGCATTGACAATCAGGTCAACCTGATGCCAGATCAATGTTCTGGGATAATCTCTCATTGTTAGAAAATTTTGCATTTTTCTAACTTATATAAATAATAAATAATTTATTATCTTACTATTTTAAAATTGACTCGTGTTATTATTTTTATAGAAAGTCCTAATCAAATTTACTTAACCTGATGGTGAATTCTGCCCAACTGTGACTAAGAACAATGAGTAGGAATACTTACCTTCTTAGCTGATTTATGTGAATTTTCCTCGTGTACATATGGGAAAATATAAGAGAATTTTATTTTTATAAAATTCAATATATTCTTTCTAAAAGAGTATCTGAAATAAATTATCAGGTTTTTTTATAGATTAGTAGATGACTAAATAATTACAACTTAAATATGAATGAATGGATGGATGGATGGATTTTAGACATATTTTGTTGGTTTCGTTCACTGGTTGATTACAAGCATCTAGAGCAGTGCCTGATGCATAATATTTTTTAATGAATATTTGTTAATGAATGACCCTGAGGGAACAGTAGTAAAATGTTTCTTGTGTATATATACATATATAATCTATACTTATAAAAGGGTTATATGCTAATTAGACCAGACATCTTCTAGACATCCTTCTGGACAAAGCAATGGTGGCGGAGGCTGAGGCAGAGGCTGTTAACGGTGATCAGGCCAGCAGAGGAGGGCAGTTAGGGAGCAATTAGATTGGCAGGCAGAGGTGGTTAGGGGTGATTAGACAGGCAGTCAGGTGAGTGGTTAGGAGCCAGCAGTACTGGATTGCAAGAGGGATGTCTGACTGCCGGACATCCCCTGAGGGGTCCCAGATTGGAGAGGGTGCAGGCCAGGCTGAGGGACCCCTCTACCCATGCACAAATTTTGTGCACCAGGCCTCTAGTTTTAATATATAATTTTAATACAATTCAATGTGTGTTCATTTAAAAAAATTAAACAGTGTAGAAACTATAGCAAAAAGTGAAAGTTGTATTGTACCCCAACTCAATTTATTTAATCTATTCATTTAACAAATGTAGACCCTTCTACGTAACAATCACTGTGGTATATGTAGGAGATTCAACCTTTAGCAAAAATAAACTGATCATCCTTAGAGTAAACACTTAGAGTAACACTGCTGCTTATCCTTCCAGATATTTTCTTATATAATTTGAAATACACATACACACTCACATGCCAAACACAAAATTTTTAACATGAATGAACTTACCCAATACATGTGATTATAATAAGCAATTTGAGTCACAACCAGAGTGTCTCAAACTTTTTTACAGCATAGAAAATAATGTACCTGGCAAAAGTTGGTTTACAGTTGTTCACATAAAAAAAATATAATAAATAACAATATAAGAAAAAAAAATCTGTTTCATGTACTCAGAACTGTAAACCTATTTTTGCCACACACTGTATATACACAGCTCATCCGAATAAACTGATTATCATTAACATAAAATGGACATTTCCTTTTTTAAAATAACTGGTAACAATTATAAATCATAAGATATTATTTTAACTTGTTGACCTTGTGCATTAATTTTTTATCTAGATTTTTTGTTTATATATTTGTAAGTGTGATTGGAAAGTTTTATCTTTTTTTAAAAAAACATTTCTCATTTTCCAGAGTTATTTAAGGTTTGTGTTATTTTTCTGATGGTACTTCTTCCTCTGTTGCAGTCTGCTGTGATGCATACAAGTTTTATAGTATTTACCTCACTCTTGCAAGTTGCAATTAATGGAATCTTGCCATGTTGGTAGGTTGGAAAAAGAAACCTGGGAGCTAGAGGGTGACAATTGTATCATGTTTTCACTATAGATGGATCTATTAATGTGGGAACTATAAGTCATCTTTGAGTTGTATTTACACAATTATGTAACATACTAGGGGCCCAGTGCACAAATTTTCAACGCCTGGGGGCTGGGAGGTTTCCTCAGCTGAGTCTGCCCCTCTTACATATTGGGAGCCCTCAGGGGGTGTCCTACTGACGGCTTAAGCCCACTCCCTGCTCCCCTTGAGGAGCAGGCCTAAGCCGCAGTCTGAGGTGGGAGGTGACCAGGCTAATCAGGGGAAGCCACCAGCCCCATCACCCCACTGCTGCAGCCACTGCCAGACACCACAGCCACCAAAGGTGTTTTCATCAACATGACTCCAGTCTCTTCACCATGAAAACAATGACAACTTTCTTTAGGCATTTTCAAGATGTGACTTTCATAGGATATGACATTTCTTTCTTTTTTTTTTTTTTATCCTCACCTGAGGATATGTTTCTATTGATTTTTAGAGAATGTGGAAGAGAAGAGAAAAACAGAGAGAAACATCAAAGTGAGAGGAACACTTCGATTGGTTGCCTCCTGCATATTCCCTGACCTGGGCCCTGGCCAGGGCAGAGTCTGCAACCTGGGTACATACCCTTGGTCAGAATTGAACCCAGATCCTGCAGTCTGCAGGCTGAGGCATTATCTACTGAGCCAAACTAGCTAGGGCAGGATATGACATTTCTTAGCCCTCCAGCAGTGGACCTTCATTTTTTTTTCTCCAGGAGTGTGGTGGAAAAACCTTAAATCGCCTTTTTGGATTCTTACCACTGTATTTTCCGACATATAAGACGACTTTTTAACCCAGGAAAATATTCTCAAAAGTTGGGGGTCATCTTATATGCCCAGTCGTCTTATACACCAGAAAATACGGTTCCCAAGTTACTAAGAATATTACCAGTGGCATATAGGGAGCTTAGCCAATGAGCAGTCAGAAAAGGTGTTTCCTCTGTAGTTCACTCTGATGACCGGCTCTGCCCCTGCCCCTCCAGTCCCAGCTCCACCCCTTCCCAGGCCTGTAACCTCTGGCCGAGGATGCAGGCCTGGGCAGGGGACTCCCAGACCCCTGAAATTGCCGGCTTCACAGAGCCCAGGCCTCTTTGTTCACCGGCTCTGATCCTGCCCCCTGCCATTGCCGGCTCTGCCCTTGCTCCACTGGCAGCCTCTGTCCGAGCCTACAGGCCTGGGCAGGAGGCCCCCAGACCTCTGCATTGCCAGCTGCACCCATGCCCAGACCCCTGTGATTGCAGGCTCCATCCCCTGCCCCTCTGATTGCTGGCTCTGCAGAGCCCAGGCCCCTGTGAGCTCTGGCCTTGCCCCTGCCAAGGCCTGAGGCTTCTGGTGAAGGCCTCTGGCCTGGGTCGAGGACCCCCAGACCCCTCTGATCACCTGTTCTGCCCCTCGGGCCCCTGCCTTCTCTGCCACCTGCCTGGCTAACAGGCCTGACAACTTCAGCGGTGGAGCTGAGCTGGACTTGGCGCCATCATCTTGTGGCTATGGGCACCTCTATCTTTGTGACGTAGTAATGCCTAATTTGCATATTACGCTCTTTGCTCTCTTATTAGATAGGATAAACTGAAAATTCTAAAGTAATTTTAAGTTGCATGTGAAATTACTTCTTTCCTTGCTTTTTGAAGTGTCATTTTGGAACCTTCTGTGTTCTAGCAAAATCTCTAAGAGCCTGACACAGACCCTGTTTTGAGATGGTGCTTTAAATGTGCAGAGAGCATCGGATACATGTCAGCACTGCCTACTTTTAAAGCATGTGTGTCTTTCAGCACCCAGATCCCGCTCATGATAAGTGACATGTGGACTTTTCATGCTCCTTGCACTGGGGACTGCCTTTCCCACTCAGACTGTGAGGTCCTCTCAGAATCTGGCAGCATAACTCATCTTGATTATGCCACCAGTCTCTTTGATGGGAGGCTTGCTGCTTCCTTTAAGAATAAGGATGCAATTGAAGGTTTAACTTCAAACATTTAAGGCACTTAAGGTGCCAGGTCCAATTTATTTACGGCTCCTGATTGATGTCTGCTTTCTGCGTGGAACATGCACTTCGGGTCTGCATGGCTTCGCTCAGTGCCCCCACCATCCCTATGCACACACTAAGTGCACAGCCTTCTCCAGAATCGTCTGGTGCCATAGCCATCTTTTGATATCAGATCTAAGCAAGATCTTTGAACTTTTACTTTTTGGAATTGTAATCGTCTAACTGGAGAACTGTTTTGACAGACAGAAAAGATGTTAAAATAGAAGCCCCTTGGAAAATGGATTGCATATTTGCCACTAGGAAGTCCAACTTTTATTAAGGTTTGTAAAAATACCACTTAACCAGGTTAGGGACCAATAAAATACATAAACCCAAGTTGTTTATGGGGTAGAAGACTATCACCCTTTGAACAATGTCAGTTGTGCTTTGTTTATTATTCTTGCTTCGTTTACAATATTTTACTATAATCTTGGAGAGAAATCATGGTGCTTTGTGGTGGCCTGAGGACTGGGCAAGGGGATGCATGACATGACTTTTAATCCTCGGTATGCAACTAAGAATTGCCTGATCTTTGTCATCTTACCTATCTGGCCCTGAGCTTCCATCACTCTGAAATAATCTTTAAGTTTCTTCTCATTTCTAAGAATCTGTTTTCTATGCTACTGATTGTGCTTTTTGTTTTATGATTAGTCTCTGAGAAAGTTATGAAACTCCCCATACAAGTAAATAGACAATCATCATAATGACAGAAACAAAAATTAGAATCTACAACTTCATTTTTTCCCCTAGCAAGTCTGTAGTTATTCCAGTATTGTCTACAGGTATCCGATTTTATGGGAGTGCCATATTTAAACATTCATTATGAACTCATGCAATCAGACTTAAGTGCACCTAAGTACACCATCTGTCTTTTTCTTTCTTATATATTCCTCTGTAGTCACACACAGATATCTGCTATTCTAGTAGTGTCTGGAGCCTATTATAGCTGCAGCAGTTACAGTGCAATCAGCAGTGGAGGCATTCCCTTCCAAGTCCTGATTTTTCAGAATTTAACAACACCAATGTTTATAAAGACTCTACCCTGAAATGTGACACATTCACACTTTTCTACACAGGTGTGGGAGTGTGTGTGTTTTGCTAACGCTTCAAAGGTAAAGTCTATCTTTGGGGGAACAGTTCAAAGCTTAGACTCCTTTTTTAAAAGCCTAAGCAAGGCAGAAAATGTTTTGCAAATCCAAGAGCCTGCTGGTCAAGCTGCAGAGTCATGCAAACCATTTCAAGACTACAAGTCAGACAGCGAGTGGCTAGAAGGCTGCCGGCTGTTTCATCACTAGTCTCTGGGGCAAGAACTTGGTCCTTTTGATTGGGTTCTACCATCATGTTATGTGAACAGTGTGCCTGATCTTGGCCCAAAGAGGCACCAATTCATCATCTGCAAAGCAAACCAGAACACACCTTTTCAACACATTGGTGATGGCTTGACCCCAATGGGACACAATGGCACAGAGCAGGCAGGCTCAGTGGTAGGTCTTGCATCTTGGCAGCCCAAGCATATAAATGAATAGAACACTGGGCTAGGGTTGGGGCCTCATGAAAATAAGATCCCGAGGATTTTCTGAAATAATCAAACATATATCATTGAAATGAATTCTGCCAAAGTCATTGGCTCTCAACACTCAGCTCTTTTATTATCTGTTGTCCTTTTGGAGTGTAGTAAAACAGAGAAATTGGCCTTTGAAATCAGTCAGCCTATACTGGTATTTTGGGTCCCATCCCTGACATTTACTGATTGTATAGTTTTAAGCAGATTGCTTAATTAACCTTCTTTTAGCCCTGATTGCCTCATAGGTGGTATGGGAATCACAATACGCATTGTTCATAGCTGTTGTGAAGATTATCAAGACAAAGCATAGTTTACCAAAGGTAGGATTAATTCTGCATAAATGAGAAAAGAAAAAAAATAATACAATATAACACTAACTGTATGCCAGGCTCAATTCTAATAACTTGTATAGATTATCTCAGTTAATCTTAACAATAATCAAGGGGTAGACACTCTGAGTGTCTGCATAATATAGATGATAAATTTGCAGAGAGGTTAAGTAAGTTGCCTGTGCATATTCAGTTAGTTCTTGATAGAATCATTATTTGGAACCAGGAAGTTTGATTCCATAGTCCATGCTGACATTTACTCCTCTATATTTCCTTAAAGAAAGTCAAGCAGCCTAGCAGCTGGCCACCTACTTGTCCAGTGCACAAATATACTAAAAAAAATATAATGTGTTACGACCACCTGTCCACAGCTCTGTGGGGGTAACATTGCCATACCTGGCACACCTGGGTGAACTACTATTGGTCTGGCTTAAGAATTGTTGATCTAGAAACAGGACAGCAATTGACTATTTGGCCAAATGCAGAAAAAAAAGGAACAATAATATTTTATCATTAGGAAAGTTGAATTAAAAATGCAGAGATAATTTGTCCTTAAACCATGAGAATAAGGGTTGAGACAAGAAAGAGACCAGGATGGTTTACTAGATTATAATTGTAATATCAATTTTAATAATTTACAGTGAGTATACCCTAATAGTTTTGCATACCAAAATGCTGGTGTGTTTTTTTTCTATGATATCATTATTTCACCATTGAAAAAATATCTGAAATCTGAATCGTTTAAAACTTTAGAAGTCCACAAAGAGAGTAATGGAACAAAGCCCTAGTATGAAAGTATTGTAGCCATATTCCTTCCTTGTTTAAAATCTTTCCCAGGTATTCTGTTGATGTTTTCAATTCTTTCCAACATGAGAATCTTTTCATATGTTTATTAATTCTTTTCATATACATCAGGATTAAATTGGTTTATAATTACTTCTGAAGGCCCTGAAAGTGTTGGTTTAGAGTGGTAGCAGGTGCCTTAAGGAAAATAGAGGGTGAGATTTGGATACAAAAGGACAGGGAAAAGGTGGGGAGGCTCTCCCAAGCCTAACTATCTCCTTTCTCTTAATGCTCAGTTTCCTCTTTATTCTGCTCTTTTATCCTCATAAAACCAAATCCATTTTCTAGGACCTCATCACTGCCAACCCTCCAGCACTATGAACACTAATAGGTAGCTTAACAGGGATCATATTGCCCAATCATCTTCCCTGGGGATACTCTCCCCAAAGGGCAGAATAACCTTGGAACCTTGGTGTTCTCTCAGGTGGAATAGAATCTGATACAAAGTGTACAACTATTATTGCTCAATGCAGAAACCTCTGACCACCAGTAGCTATGGGACCTTTAACATGTGGCTTGTCCAAATTGAGATCTGCCATGAGTGTTATAGTACATACTGGCTTTCAAAAACTTAGTATAAATAAAGAAATGTTTGAAAGCCTCAATGTCTGTATATGGATTAACTGCTAAAAGATATTTTAGAATATTTAAGTAAAAAAAAATTTTTATTATACACAGTTTTACATAGATTAGTACATATATCTCTTTTTCCCCCTGCCCTTCCCCCCGCCTCCCCTACCCCCCAGTGTTTTGTCTCCATTGGTTATGCTTAAATGCATACACAAAAGTCCCATGGCTGATCTGTTACCCCCCCACCAACCCTCCCTGTCCTTGTTGCTGTAATTTGACAGTCTGTTTGATGCTGCTCTGCCTCTGTATCTATTTTTGTTCATCAGTTTATAATGGTTATTATTATCCATAGATGAGTGAGGACATGTGGTATTTTTCTTTCATTGATTGGCTTATTTCACTTAGCATTATGTTCTCCAGTTCCATCCATGGTGCTACAAATGCTAAGAACTCCTTCCTTTTTACAGCAACATAGTATTCCATTGTGTAGATGTACCACAGTTTTCTAATCCATTCATCTGCTGATGGGCACTTAGGCTGTTTCCAAATTTTAGCTATGGTAAATTGTGCTGCTATGAACATAGGGATGCATATGTCCTTTCTGATTGGCGTTTCTGGTTTCTTAGGATATATTCCCAGAAGTGGGATCACAGGGTCAAAAG
>PVJC01004937.1:0-61298 GCA_004026665.1 Murina feae
AACAGGGATTGTTATAGTAAACTAGTGGCCCGGTACACACAATTTGTGCACAGGGGTGAGGGGAGGATTCCCTCAGCCCAGCCTGCACCTTCTCTAATCAGGGACCCCTTGGGGGATGTCCGACTGCCAGTTTAGGCCCAATCCCCCAGGCAGGTAGGCAGAGGCAGTTAGGGGCAATCACAGGAATCGGACATAAACCAGCAGATGGCCATCTCTCTTGAAATCTGGGACTGCTGGCTCCTAACTGCTCACCTGTCTGCCTGCCTGATTGCCCCTAACCCTCTGCCTGCCTGCCTGATCACCCCTAACTGCTCTCCCCTGCCGACATGATCTCACCCCCAACTGCCCTCCTTTGCTGGTCTGATCTCACCCCCAATTACCCTACCTTGCTGGCCTGATCTTGCCCTCAATGGTCCTCCCCTGCTGGCCTGATCTCACCCCCAACTTCTCTCCCCTGCTGGCCTGATTGCCCCTAACTGCCTCGGCCTGCCTGATTACCCCTAACTGCCCTCCCCTGCTGGCCTGATTTTATCCCCAACTGCCTCTCTGCCTCAGCCCCCACCACCATGGCTTTGTCTGGAAGGAAGTCAGACTCTGGAAGATGGCTGGTCAACCCGGTCCAATTAGCATATTACCCTTTTAGTAATATAGATAGATTATATAAGATAGGATTGCTTAAATGGGGGAGAAAAGCCTTTTTCACCAGGAAATGCTCTTGGAAGACAAAAATACATAATCCCTATGTCTGGACTGATAGCCAGCCATATGCACTATACTGCCAAACCGGTCATTAAAAAATTGAGCTGCTTTATTACACCTTACACCAAACAGCTGTTGCCCTTAAAACCTCTCCTCAGCCCCCACCTTAGTTTCTTCCTTCGCAGTTCACTCAGATTAGGTTCTGATTGGTTGGTTTCTATGCCAGTCAGCATCAAAAGCTCCACCTCCTAGGCAGTCATTGGCTTCTTGCATTTCACCAATATTTAGTTCTGATTGGTTGGTTTCTATGCCAGTCAGCATCTCTGGGCCTCCTGTGGAGGCTCAAAGAGAAAGAGAGGCACAGCTGCTGGCAAAACGTGGAGAGAAAGAGAGGCAACAGCTGATCAACAGCTGCCATAGAGGCTGCAGATCAGACCATGCTTCTCTCTTGGGGCCTCTCTCTGGGCCTAATCTATAGCCCTGACTGCAGGACTGACTTCCAGTTGGTCGAGCCTTTGGTCATTATGGACCCTGGGTTTTTATATATTAGGATTTTCAAACCTTTATAATGTAATAAATGGATTATGTGTGCTTTTTAATTGATTATTTAATTGGTTTTATTAAGCAATTCATGAATCAGGCAGCATCCCATCTAGCAGCTAGAAGGGTGCTCCCTGGATTACTTTTTAAACAATACCTTTGGTCAAGTTTATTTCCCTGAGATCTTAATTCCAGTAACTTTAAAATCTTTAGAAATTAAGTTTACAGCTTTTTTTGTTTTGTTTTGTTTAAAGAGGTGTTCTTTTTTATTTTTATTTTATTTTATTGATTTTTTTTTTACAGAAAGGAAGGGAGAGGAATAGAGAATTAGAAACATTGATGAGAGAAACATCTATCAGCTGCCTACTGCACACCTCCAACTAGGGATGTGCCTGCAACCAAGGTACATGCCCTTGACCGGAATTGAACCTGGGACCTTTCAGTCTGCAGGCCAATGCTCTATCCACTGAGCCAAACAGGTTAGAGCAAGTTAACAGTTTTTTAACAAATGAAACTGATAGCATTACAATATGTACTACAAAATTTGAAATATGATGTATTAAGACTCCTCCTTTTTTCTTTTTCTTTTTTAAATTTGTCTTTATTGTTGAAAGTATTACAGATGCCCCCTTATTTTCCCCATTGACCCTATCCACCCTGCACCCTCCCCTCCCCACAAGGCCTTCGCCACACTATTGCCTGTGTCAATGGGTTATGCACATATCTAATCTAATAAAAGAGTAATATGCAAATTAACCATCACTCTGAGACACCTAAGCCATACCCACCAGCCAAGCCACACCCACCAGGCTATCAGAGCGACTATATGCAAGTTAACCTAGCCAAGATGACGGCTGGCAGCCACAGAGCTAGAGCAAATAGGAGGTTTCTGTTGCACCAATGATGGAGAAACAGCTGGGCCTCTGCTCAATTCAACAATGTTTCAATTATAGAAGCCATGGAGCTGAAGCAAACAGGAGGCTTCATTGCTTGCCTAGACCTCTGCTCAAGGCAACAAAGTTTCAATTATAGAAGATAAATAAACCCCAGAAACCTGACTCCAGCCAGCCTGGCTGGGACGTTGGGTCAATGGGAGCTGGGGGCAGCCTGAAAATGGCCCTCAGCCCCTCACCCAGGCTGGCCACACCCCCATGGGGTGAGGGTCCACACTGTGGGGCTTGGCCAGCCTGCAAACAGCCATCAACCCCTCACCCAGGCTGGCCAGGCACACCAGCAGGTGGACATCCACTGAGAGGTCCCAGACTGTGAGTGGGCACAGGCCGGACTGAGGGACCCCCCCTCTCTGCCGAGTGCACAAATTTTTGTGCACTGGGCCCCTGGTATAATAATAAAAGCATAATATGCTAATTAAACCAGACATCCTTTTGGACAACCTTCTGGATAAAGCTGGGGCTGCAAGGAAAGCCTGAGTCCCAGGTGCTAGAGGGAAGCCAGTGTTGGCAGCCAGAGTAAGGAAGGCCTACTCTTACAGGAATGTCATACATAAGGCCTCTAGTGTGTATTTAAATTCTTTGGTTAATCTTACCTTGCCCCCACCCCCCACCTTCTCTCTGAGATTCATCAGTCTGTTCCATGTTTCTATGTATCTGGATCTATTTTGTTCACCAGTTGATTCTGTTCATTGGAGTCCACATATGGGTGAGATCATGTGATACTTGTCTTAATCTGACTGGCTTATTTCATTTCGCATAATACTCTCTAAGTCCCTCCATACTATCCCAAAGGGTAAGAGAAGGACACCTCTCTTAATCCTTAGCAATTTCAATAAGCAATTGAAACATAGTAACCTCCATCTTGGGTAAAAACTTCTGTCTAAAATTTTAACCCTGCTATTCTGGCTTCTGTAAACGTTTGCTTGCTTAAATAATAGGGAAAAACAAGACTACTCCCATTCCAGAGAGGCCATAAACTATGTCCCAGACAGAGTTGTCAGTGCTGGTGCCAGGCCAGTCCTTGAGATGTGGTCTCACAGCCCCTTCCCAGCACACAGCACCTCTTTCTCAGAAGGTCTAGAAGTCTCATTCCAAATTTGGAAGACAAAGGACTGAAAAAAGTAAAAATAGGAAAGAGTTCCTCTATTTGGGGTCCAGAATTTGACGGAGATACTCTACTCTGAGCCTGCTAGTACAGTGTAATAATAAAATACTCTAAATTAATTTGGCTTATTGATTAAGGTGTCTTCTGATTTACAGTATAACACAATGTACACATAGATGATAGAGCAACACACTTTCTTTAGTTTCTTGAACTACTCTCCCCGACAGATCTTGTCCTTTAGATTTCAGCCACTCACACACATGGTCATACCTTAAACCTTGTAATTACCCATAACTCCAAGTCTTCCATACTCTTGATTTTGTGCATCCTACTCTCTAACACTACCTCTTCTGGTTTACTCCTTCTAGTACTCCAACTTCGACAATCTATCGACCTCTTCTTAGAAACTCCAGTTCATGGATTGTACCATCCTTTCACTGTCTCTCACATCTTTGATATCTTTTTTTTCCTTACCAGTTTAAAACACATTGTCGTTCATTGTAATCACTTTTTGCATAAACCCTCTACTCTCTTGCCCCTATACTTTTTATATTTATGCAATTTAGGTAAATAACAATTCTCATTAAATCCAATTATTTGACTACTTAGCAACTGTACCAATGCAGCTCTACATGATGGAATTAGAAAACACAACCACACTGATCATTTTGAATATATTATCATAAAACCCAATGGGAATTTAATATTACCTGGCAGTCATACTAAACTTTTAAAAATAGTTTACTCTTCTACTCAGCTAGGTGGCTATTTTACATTTTCTCTTTCTCTTTAAACTTACACCTGTTTTCCGATCCTCACTCTCATCTAATGACTTGTTTTCCACTTTTCTGGAAAATTGAAACAGCCAGAAGAGGACTTCCATGGAGTCCTGATACCAGATCGACCAGAATCTCCACCTTCATACTCAGGTTTCCCATCTATTAACTTACTCATACCTGATGCTTCTACTTGTTGCACTGGATCCTATCCATTCTCTCCTATTGAAGAATATCTCTTCAGCAATACTTGTCTCTGTTTCCTACATCAATTTGGAAAAAAATTAATGGATTATTTTTAACAACACATACTGTTATTTCTTCCATCTTAATAAAGTATAATAACCTCATAATCCATTTCCCCTGCTCTCAAGCTACTCCCTACCACTTCATTGTTTGCTATATTTGCAGCAAGTCCATCAAAAGTGTCCGGTATATACTGTCTCAAATTCATTTCCTCTCTTAAATACATGCCACTCAAACTTTTCATTCCACCAAAACTGCTTTCATCAAGGTCACCAGTGACTTCAATTGCCACGTCCAATGGCTAATGCCCAGTCCTCATGTTTTTATGCTTATTCGCAGCATTTTATATGGTTTATCTCTCCCTCCTTTTTGATACATTTTCTTTGCTTAGCTTTCAGGACACCATTGTCTGTTGGTTTCCCCCCTCCATTATTGAATATTCCTTCTCAGAATTTTGCTGATTCCTCCAGTTCTCCCTAATTCCTTTATATTGGTGTGAACCAGGACTCCATCCTTAAAACTCTCTTTTTATTTTTTTTATTGTAAACAGTATTTTATTTTATTATTATTAGTTTTTTTGTTTTTTTTATTGCTTAAAGTATTACAATAAATGATAGATAAGTATTACAACGAATGATAGATAGATCTCCATCTTTCCCCTTGTCCTTCACCCCCCTCCTCCCTAACCCCCATCAATGGACACAAGAATCCTTTTATATATTTGTAGTCACCCCTGTCCAAAATTTTATCTCCTGTCCAGATGTCTCTCCTAAACACCTGACTTGTATATATCCAATGACTACATTTCTGATTAAAAGGCTTCTGGTAAAAGATACCTGAAAACTAATACATATAAAACAGAACTCCAAAACTTTTTCCCCAGAACTGTTCCACCTACATACTTCCCCTTCTCAAATGATGGAAAATTCATCCTTCCAGTTGCTCATACAAAAATCTTGGACTTGTCCACTACTCTTTCTCTCTCACACACATAGTGTCTAATCCATCAGGAAGTCCTATTGGTTTTATCATCAAACATATTCAGAATCTGACCAATTCTTACCACCTCTACTGTACTAGTGTGGTCTAAGCCACCTCCATTGCTCTCTGAGTTTACCACAATAGCAAGCATCCTAACTGCTTTTACCCTTGCCCCACTTGAAGGCTATTATACTAGCAACCAGAGTGATTCTTTAAAAAACTAAGTCAAGCTGTGGACAGTGTAGCTTAGTTGGTTGGAGTGTCATCCCGTTCACTGGAAGATCTTGGGTTTAATTCCTGGTTGGGGCACATAACTAGGTTTCAGGTTCCATCCCCAGTTGGAATGCATATGGGAGGCAGCTGATATATAGACAAATGATAGATTAAATAGATAGATCGATAGATAGATGATAGATAGATAAATAGATAGATAGATGATAGATAGATAGATAGATAGATAGATAGATAGATAGATAGATAGACAGATATAGATATGGATATATCCCTTCCTCCCTCTCTAAAATCAATTTAAAGAAACCTAAGTCAAATCATGTTATAGCCTTGTTCAAAACTCTGAAATGACTCCCTATTTCATTCATATAAAACTCAAAGTCCTCAAAATGGCCCAGAAGACCCTATAATCCCCCAATATTATCATTATGATCTCATTCCTATTATTCTTCCCCTCACTCACTCCACTCCAGGCACACTAGACTTCTCAATGTTGTACATGCCTGCTAGGAATGTTCCTGCTTTAGGGCTTTTAGTCAAATTATTTCCTCTGCCTGAGATACTCTTTCCCCAGATTTGACTTGGCTGACTCCCTTTCAAGTTTGTAAACAAAGCTCACATTCTCAATAAGGCCTGTAATACCCATTCTATTTAAAATGGCAACCAACTGCAATTCCCCCATATAATTATCTTGACAACTTACTCATTTTTCCCCATAGCACTTACCACATTCTATTATACAATATAATCAACTTCTTTATTATACATATTGTTTATTGTCCTCCTCTATTCACACTTCCTCTGTCCTCTGGAATATAACTCCCTTTCAAGAGCAGGAATCTTTGTTTATTTTTAACAGATGCATCTCAAGCACCTAGAAGAGTGCCTGACATAGAGTAGATATCTAATAACTATTCGCTGAATAAATGAATGACTGGTAATTTTTCAGTGTGTGCATGCCTTATCTCTACAGTGAGATTTAAAGCTTTTTGGAGGTACCTACATATTCTAACATAGTATTTTGGACAGAAGAGATAATTCATATTTTTTTAATAAATAGGTCCCAGTTTCATAAATTCTTTCAATATTACCCTTTGATGAACTATTGCCATCTCTACACACTTGCTTGTTATTATTCCTTTCACTATTCCATTCAAAATGTTAAGTTCTTGTTGATTCCCCAAACCTATATGTACATGCATATGGAACTGAGTCTCCACCAAGGGAGTTTAGTTACTATATTTCTGAAAACATCATCATTAGAAAGCAATATTTTCTATCAGGGCATGTACCTTGGAGACATTCTAGGGAAGCTCCTTCCTGTGTAGTGCTTTTCTCTCCTACTAGTTTATCTCTATTTCCTACCACTAGGTTTTCCAAACTTTCCTGAATACCTGAAACATTGTACCATCTAACTAAACTTGTTTGCTCATCTAGTTATCAAGACTTATTACTTCAGAGACAGCATCGAGAGCTCAGTGTACCCAAGAAGGTTTAGATTCAAGAACTGGTTTTGCCTGTACTAGATTGTATGACCTAAAGCAATTGATTTATTTGCCTATCTTTCAATTCTCTCCCTTAAAATTCCTCCTAGAGTTGCTATGAGATGCTGTGTGAATAAGCTTTGTAGCCTATGAACTTCTGCATGAACATAAGGTACTGTTATTCTCTAGAAGCTTTGTAACTTTCATTATAATTATGGTTGATGCTCCTTTAGCAATGAGTAAAAAAAATCTAAATGAGATTAAGTGATCCCCAGAAGAAACATGTTGTAAAGTGGCCAGCCATCTGTTTATAAAAATTTAGAAATTTTACAACAAAATTAAAACATTCTATTTAAAAAAAATTAAAACACACCTTTCTAAGTATCAGATTAAATTAGCTAATATATGTGGAAGCACTATATAAATATAAACCAGAATACATGTAAAGTTTTTACTATTACACCTAGCTAGTAATTTTAAATTTCCAGATATATTTTCAGGTAGTAGGCCTGAAGGAAATATTTAAACTTTACTGTACTTATTAAATACAAAAATGACAAAAATGCCACTTTGATGTTCTTTAATTCAAATTTTAATGTTCATCAAATAATCTTGAAGGCAGTGGTTCAAATCACTCCATAAAATGCAAACTCAGTTATTATTGAATACAATGTAAACTTCACACACATAGCCAAAGGCAAAATACAACCTTTTTTGAAAAAATTCATATTCAACATGAGTTTTAAAAATGTGATATGGCAAGCTAGAATCAGGCTAACAGACCAATAATAGTAAGAAAATTTGCAGAAGAAATGTAAATGTCACCATATAAAATATTTTGAAAACTGAAGTTAACATTTACTACTATAATAAAGTATTATTTTATTGACAACACATATTCAAATGTGTTATTATAGTTTCAAGTGCTACCAGCTCATCTCAAATAACATGACATTTCCACATTTGGCCATTTATGTGTTTTTATTTACAGCTAATATTTTTATGCTTTCTGTTCCTGTTAATTAATCTGCTTAAATTAACCACTAAAGTAAAATAAATTCCATTAAAGAAAATAATTCATTCAAGAGCTCTGTGGAAAGCCCTTCATCAGCCCACAGGATACTGTCTACCGCTCATCTATCAGGTAGTTTCTGGTCCATTGAATATTTCCATGAGAACTATTTTCTCAAGTGTTCTCCACCTTTATTTCCTTTATCCATGCCCAAATGGAACTACATCAATGCTAACGTGACCCAAATTATTGTCCTGTCTTTAAAATAAAAATACTGTCAACAGTAAAAAATATGAAAAATAATTTAAAAGAGCCTTTAAATTGGACAGAAAAGTAAATTATTGAGCTCCACTGCCCTTTCTTTGAGGGAACATGAATCTATGTGGAAAAACACTATTACATTTTTCCCCACTAACACAGAAAAAGACCTAAAAGAGGTATTTCTTTGGTTGTCTATACATTTAAAAACTGAGAATCCTCTTGAAAAAAATGATACTCAGAAGAGCAGAATTCAATTCAGTGAAACTAAACTGCAAAGAACTTTAGACTCTGGCAGAATGGGGATTATGTAAACATCATACAATTTCATGAAAAAGAATATATCCTTAAAATAGCAAAAACCTGTTAGTCTTCTATTATGACAAGGACCAAGCCAAGACAAATGCAAATAAAAGAAAACGGCTATACCAAATATAGTAGTATCAGTTAAGCTCTTGAGCAGTTACTACCCATTTCAGAGCTCACAATGTACATGTTCCCATCATCAAAATGGCCAGTCTTGCAGTACATGATCTGCTCAAGAATATAATGTTCCATTTTTTAACTGCAAGCTGAAAAATCCATTAAAAATTACCATTATAGAGTAGAAATACTTCACAAAAATCTCATTTACTGTTATACTCATCAATGTGTTTTAACCCAAAAGCCATTATTCTTCTGGTATCAATAAATGTTTAACTTATGGAAGATGGTTATTTAGAACATAGGTAAGTGTAATGAAGTCAACAACTGGGATCTTGCAATTTGCCAGGTTTTGATCTGCTAACTTTAATGAGTACTGTATCCATTAAGTACATACATCTTTTCATAGGCAATATAAAAATAAATTTAAGCAAAATCTTAATTAGTTAATCACTAACTAACATCATCAATACACTGTTATTAGCTATATTGTATAAGTTCTATGTCTACTTATGCTTTGTTCACTTCAGATATATTCTACGTGAAGCATATAATTTCAGATTTAATTCAACCTTAGCATTTTTCTCAGTTATCTCTCCTTCCCACCAATGAATACTCATAAAATGGAAACACAATTTCATAGTAGAATAAGCAAAATATATTTAAACAGATAAGTATGCTGTAAACATTTTATAACGTGATGCAAAGCCTAATTAATGTTATTTTAATTTTCCACGATTTTCAACTGTATACATCACTTGCTGTTTTTTACATTAATGTAGATTAACTGAGAGTTAACCATGTTAACAATTACCTAGGTAACCTGGAAATGAGAAAAGTAAGAATTTGGGTAGTTATTAAGATCACTACTTTACCCTTGTACAGACTTATAGTAGGTACTTATTAAATACTAGAGGCCCAGTGCACAGATTCATGCACCTATGAGGTCCCTTGGCCTGGCTTGCAACCTCTCATAATCCGGGTTCCCTCAGGAGATATAAGATTTAGGTCCAATCCCCACAGGCTAGGCCAAGGAACACCACGGGTGCACAGAGTGCACTGGGCCTCTAGTATGCATGTAAGATCTTTGGTTAATCTCTTCCCACTCTCCATGCTTCCCCCTTCCCTTTGAGATTCAACACTCTGTTCCATGTTTCCATGCTTGTGTGTTGAGCATCTGCCCCCTGGTGGTCAGTGCACATTATAACTACCAGTGGAACAGTTGAACGGTCGAATGGTCGCTTAGGCTTTTATATATAAGACTAGAGGCCAGGTGCATCAAATCATGCACGAGTGGGGTCCCTCAGCCTGACCAGTGATCAGGAGCCAGCAATCAGGGCCAAGGGAAGTTGGTAAGCCAGGGGAAGAAGCTGCAGGAGGTTGGCTGGCTGCCCCAACCAGGGCCAATGGGACTAGCCAGGGGGAAAGACCATGGGAGGTTTGGCCAGTCAGGAGCAGGGACCTCAGGAGGTTGGCTGTGGGAGCACACTGACTTCTAGGGGGCAGTTCCTGCATTGAGCATCTGCCCCCTGGAGGTCAGTGTGCATCATAGCAACCAGTCAACTGGTTATTCAGTCACTTAGGCTTTTACATATATACTAGGGACCCGGTGCACGAAATTCATGCACTGGGTGGGGGGGGGGGGTCTCAGCCCAGCCTGCCCCCTCTCACATATGGGGAGCCCTCAGGGGGTGTCCTACTGATGGCTTAGGCCCGCTCCCTGATCCCCTTGGGGAGTGGGCCTAAGCCAAAATCTGGCCTCCCTTTATGGGAGGCAAACAGGCTAATCAGGGGAAGTCACCAGCCCCATCACCCTGCTGCTGCAGCCATTACCAGTCACAGCAGCCACCAAGGTGTTTCATCAACACGGACTCCAGTCCCTTCACCATGAAAACATGACAACTTTCTTTAGGCATTTTCAAGATGTTTTTTTAAATCCTCACCTGAGGATATGTTTCCATTGATTTTTAGAGAATGTGAAAGGGAAGGGAAAAAAACAGAGACAAACATCAAAGTGAGAGGAACACTTTGATTGGTTGCCTCCTGCATGAGCCCTGACATGGGCCCTGGCCAGGGAGGAGCCTGCAATCTAAGTACATGCCCTTGGTCAGAATTAAACCCAGACCCTCTAGTCAGCAGGCTGAGGCATTATGCACTGAGCCAAACCAGCTAGGGCAGGATATGACATTTCTTAGCCCTCCAGCAGTGGGCCTTCATTTATTTTTTTCCTCCAGGAGTGTGGTGGAAAAACCCTAGATGGCCTTTTTGAATTCTTATTACCCAAGTTACTAAGAATATTACCAGTGGCATACAGGGAGCTTAGCCAATGAGCGGTCAAAATGGGTGCTTACTCTGTAGTTCACTCTGATTACCAGCTCTACCCCTACTCCTCTAATCCCAGCTCCACCCCTGCCCAGGCCTGTAACCTCTGGCCAAGGATTCAGGCCTGGGCAGGGGACCCCCAAATCCCTCCAATCGCCTGCTTCACAGAGCCCAGGCCTCTGCAATCACTGGCTCTTATTCTGCCCCCTGCCATTGCTGACTCTACCCTTGCCCCACTGGCAGCCTTTGGCCAAAGCTGCAGGCCTGGGCAGGGGACCTCCAGACCCCTGCTTTGCTGGCTCCACCAGTGACTAGACCCCTGTGATCGCAGGCTCTGCCCCTGCCCCTCCGATTGCTGGCTCTGCGGAGCCCAGGCCCCTGTGATCTCCAGCCTTGCCCCTGCCTAGGCCTGAGGCCTCTGGCCCAGGGCTTATGCCTGGGTAGCTGGGTAGGGCACCCTCATACCCCTCCGATCACTGGTTCTACCCTTGCCCATGCCTGAGGCCTCTGGCCTGGGCAGAGGACCCTCAGCCCCCTCTGATCACCTGTTCTGCCCCTCAGGCCCCCCACCTCCCCCGCCACCTGACTGACTAACTGGCGTGACCACTTCAGTGGTGGGGCTGAGCCAGACTGGGTGCCTCCATCTTGTGGCTATGGGCACCACCATCTTGTGGCTATGGGGGTGGCCATCTTTGTCACAGAGTGATGCCTAATTTGCATATTACTCTTTTATTAGATAGGATACGAGGGGCCCTGTGCACAAAAATTTGTGCACTTGTGGGGAGGAGGTCCCTCAGCCCCACCTGTGCCCTCTCACAGTCTGGGACCCCTCAGGGGATGTCCACCTGCTGGTGTGCCTGGCCAGCCTGAGTAGGGGGCTGATGGCTGTTTGCAGGCTGGCCAAGCCCCCCAGTGGGAATCCTCACCCCATGGGGGTGTGGCCAGCCTGGGGGAGGGGCTGAGGGCTATTTTCAGGCTGCCCACAGTCCCTTCAGGGTTTGAGTCCCTACTGGAGTACCTGGCCAGCCTGGTTATGAAATTTCACACTATAATAACTGAGATGTGAGGATGAAACATGTTATAACCAGGCTCACTTTTTGTCGAGAGAATTTTCTTCCAAAATGAAACTTGCTGCTTGTAGACTTTTAGAGAAATATCACCAAGTTATCAATACACTCTACTCTTTCTGTGCCTTAAATATGTGGTTGGCAAAATTAATGCATGTTATGAGAGTGTCTGTTTTATTAGGAACAATTATAGAAGTTGATTCTTTTTTTTATTAATCATCACAACTGCTTTTAGACCTTGTCAAAGTAATTTCTGTCTTCTTTCAGAACAGTGAAGAAAGGGGCAAAGAACTAAAGGGAATTTGCCAATCTTGGCGGACAGACAGGCATGATACTTTTGAAATTTTAGTGGATTTCCTTTAAGCAATTGTTTTATATTTATATGGGAGAATGATACAAATACTAGGTAGAATAACTATAAAGCTGGATGAGCTTGTGTACTTTGTGGTGCAGTAACAGATTTTTATTTACCATTACCATTGAAGTTCTTGAAAATGTTCTTTTACAAGACTCTTTGGGAAAAACCCCCAGAGGCAAATTTCTGATGTCTTCTTTGCAGCCAATAGCTAGAGTGCAGTGATTCATTCACTAAATGAAGTGATGGAAAACACTGAAGTTTATCACGAATTTTTATTTGAGGAAGCCACCAATGTGACAACCAAACTTGAAGCTCCCTGGGAATTTCCACAGAGCTCAGCAAGGGAACCTGGTATCTCAGCTGCCCTCTGAGAATTACTATAAAGAAGCTCTAAGTGTCCAACAGTGGAGCACAATATTCAGGAACTGAAAGATATGTTCTCAGAATATATGCTCAGATAAGCTCTTAAATGCTTATTTCTGGTACCCTCTGTAATGTGACACCTCAAATTTAATACATCATAGGAACATCATGCTGACATGTAAAGATATGACTTAATCCTGTCATGCGCTCAGCTGAGCTTCACTGTTGGAGAACCAAGTGCAAATGCCAAGGGAAAGACAGAGTGCTTCCACCCACCATTTATGAAGCCCTCCACCTGCCAGATATCAAGTTTTTTCCTAATGTTTATGCATTACTGAAGGTTCTATGTATTCTTCCTGTGATAAAGGTTGAAAATGAGCAAAGGCATCTGAGGAACACTTTGACATACCAAATTTCAACTTAGCTTTGCTTAACATAAATTTGGATATAAAATATGATTTGAATTTATTGGTGCACACATATATTAAACTCTATACAACTAAGTAAGAGCTTCCTAAAGATAATTCTCTTATTTGATACTTGAAAAAATTGTAAGAAATTTGAAAACATCTTATAGAAAAGCTGTAATGTGTATTCAGGCCACTTAATCACTGAATATCTTGACACATGTCCACCCATTGAGTATATTATCCATTGATAATTTGCCTGTTTAATGTCCACTATTTAAACTCTTCTTTGGAGCTCTAACTACCCTTCCAGAAGATAGCATTGAAAGTGCCATGTTATACTCCTGCATAGTTTCTGATACTGGCACTTTGGATTTGTTTTAGTTAAGTCATTTTAGACATAACATCTATTAACACTGTAGATCCTGGTGTTGAGTATTATGTTATCAGTTATTTGAAATAGATTTTGTGGAGGTGTGAAAGGAAGGAATATATTTTATAAAATATTACAGTGAAGTTCACCACTACACTCTGAATAGCAGTTTTAATTATGCTATTAAAAATCTGTTAAAAAATGTAAAAGGGATTACCAGTAAAAGAAACATGTGAGCTTGTCAAACAAGGATTTCACTGTAGATTTTATTTTTGTTCAGTGATATAAAAGCAGCAAGTCACAGTAAAACTGTGAGTGGAAGAACCTGTTATTATTGTTTCAAATCTGCTTGCTGCTATTTACATTCTCTTTTTTGCAGCCTATATCTTGCAGGTATATATTGAACGCTTCGGTTTCATGGTCGAGACAGGATCAAGGTCATGAATATGGACAACTGATTTGTGTGTTATTCTGTACTTTTTCCCCCATGACTATATCTACCACATCACCTTCACTTATAAGCAAAAGCTGGAAAACCTACAAAAATGTGTTTTTGCAGTTTATCTAGGAATAATACAGGAAAAAATTGCTGGTATTTTGTTAAAGAAGATCAATTATGCATGTTTTATTTCAACATAAATAAAATGTGAATTTTATGCAAAAAAGAAAAGGAACCTAAAAAGACTTATACCAAGACACATCATAATTAAATTGGCAAATGTCAACCACAAAGTAAGAATCTTAAAGGCTTCCAGAGAGAGACAGAAAGTTACCTACAAGGGACCTCATATTAGACTATCAACTGATTTCTCAACAGAAACACACCAGGCCAGAGGGGAATGGAATGAAGTATACAAAGTGAAGCAAAGCAAGAGATTGAATCCAAGAATATGCTATCTAGCAAGGCTATTGTTCAAAATTGAAGGTGAAATCAGGAGCTTCAGAGACAATAAAAAAGGCTAAAGGAGTTTATTACCACCAAGCCAGCAATGAAAGAAATGTTAAAGGGACTGTTGTAAAAAGAAGAAATAGAAAGGGAGGAAGAAAAGGCATAAAGAATAAAAATGGCAACAAATAAGTACCTATTTAAACATAAATGGAATAAATGCTCCAATCTACAAGAAACCTACCTTAGAACAAAGGACTCACACAGACTGAAAGTGAAGGGATGGGAAATTTTTTTTCAGGCAAATGGAAATGAAAAAAAAGCCAAAAAAAAAAAAAAAAAACAAAAGCTGGGGTAGCAATAACTATATCTGAAAAAATAGAATGCAAAGTGAAGGCCATAACAAGAGATAAGAAAAGCCACTTTATAATGCTAAAAGGATTAATACAACAAGAGGATGTAACTCTGGCAAACATATATGCAGCCGATACAAGAGCATCAAAATACATTACAAAAGACTTGTGGAAGATATAAAAGGAGAGATCAGCAGCAATACAATCATAGTAGGGGACTTTAATACCTGACTGACATCACTGGATAAATCTTCTAGACAAAAAAAAAAAATCAGCAAGGAAATAGCAATTCTAAATGACACTCTAGAACAGATGGAACTAATTGACATCTCCAGAACATTCCACCCCAAAGCTACGGAATATACATTCTTCTCAAGTGCAGATGGGGCATTTTCAAAGACAGCCCACATGTTAGGAGACAAGCTAAGTCTACGCAAATTAAGAAAGATTGAAAGCATATCAAGTATCTTCGCAGACCAAAATGGCATGCAATTAGAAACCAGCTACAACAAAAAAGCTAAAAAACAATCAAATACATGAAGACTAAATAGAATGCTCTGCAATAGTGAATGGGTTACCAAAGAGATCAAAGAAATAAAAATTATCCTGGACTGGACACAAATAAAAATGAATGCTCAACAATTCAAAAGCTATGGGACACAGTGAAAGCAGTCCTGAGAGGAAAGTTCAGAGCACTAAAGGCCTACCTCAAAAAGCAAGAGAAACTGTTAATAATTACTTAATACTACAACTTAAAGAATTATAAAGAAAACAACAGGAAAAGCCCAGAACAAGTAGATGGAACGAAATAATAAAAATCAGAGTGGAAATAAATGACACAGAGATTTTTAAAAAGACAATGCAAAAGATTAATAAAACTAAAACCTGGTTCTTTAAAAGGATAAACAAGATTGATGAAGCTCTAGCCAACTCACCAGGAAACAAAAAGAGAGGACCCAAATAAATAAAATCAAAATAAAGAGGTGAAGTAACAACGGACTCCACAGAAATACAAAGGATTCTAATAAAGTATTATGCACAACTTAATTCGAACAAATGGAATAACTTGGATGAAATGGACATAATCCTAGAAAAATACAACCTTCCAAAACTCAATCAGGAAAAATCAGGAAACCTGAATAGGCTGATATCTATTGACAAAACTGAAGTAGTGATAAAAAAAAAAGAAGAAGAAGAAGAAAGAAACCTTCCCAGCAAACAAAAGCCCTGGTCCAGACGCATTCATAGGTGAGCTTTACCAAATATTCAAAGAATTAATATCTCTATTCCTCAAACTATTCCAAAAATTCAATAGTAAGGAACACTTCCAAACTTCTTCTATGAGATCAGTATCACCCTAATTCCAAAACCAGATAAAGAGATGACAAAGAAAGAGAGCTACAGGCCAATATCCCTGGTGAACACTGACACTAAAATCCTCAATAAAATTTTAGCAAACTTGTATCTGGCAATATATTAAAAAATTCGTACATCATGACCAAGTGGGACTTATTCCAGGGATGCAAGGCTGGTACAATATACACAAATCAATAAATGTGATACAGCACATAAACAGATTGTAAGATAAAAATCAAATGATTATATCAATTGATGCAGAAAAAGCATTCCACAAAATCCATGACTCTTTTTTGATAAAAACTCTCAGGAAAGTGGGACTAAAGGGATCATACCTCAACATAATAAGGCCATATATGACAAACCTACAGCCAACATCATACTCAATGGGCAAAATCTAAAACCATTTCCCCTAAGAACTGTAACAAGACAAGAATGCCCTCTTTCACCACTCTTGTTCAACATACTTCTGGAAGTCCTGACCATAGTGATCAGACAAGAAGAAAGAATAAAAGGCATTCAGATTGGAAAGGAGGAAATAAAACTCTCATTTGCAGACTAGGGGCCTGGTGTTGTGCACTCAGGGGGGATCCCTCAGCCTGGCCTGTGCCCTCTCACAGTCTGGGACCTCTCAGTGGATGTCCACCTGCTGGCGTGCCTGGCAAGCCTGGGTGAAGGGCTGATGGCTGTTTGCAGGCTGGCCAAGCCCCCAGTGGGAACCCTCACCCCATAGGGGTGTGGCTAGCCTGGGTGAGGGACTGAAGGCCGTTTTCAGGCTGCCCACAGCTCCCATTGACCCAACGTCCCAGCGAGGCTGGCTGGAATCAGGTTTCTAGGGTTTATTTATCTTCTATCATTGAAACTTTGTTGCCTTGAGCAGAGGCCCAGCTGGCCCAGGCAGGCAATTTCCTCCAAACAGAAGCCTCCTGTTTGCTCTAGCTCCATGGCTGCTGGCTGCCATCTTAGCTGGGTTAATTTGCATACAGCCGCTCTGATTGGCTGGTGGGCATGGCTTGGCTGGTGAGTGTGGCTTAGGTGTCTCGGAGTGATGGTTAATTTGCATATTACTCTTTTATTAGATTAGATATGGGGAGAGAGAAAGAGATTTGTTGAAGTGAAGTGACAGGTGTGTGCGCGTGTGTGTGTGCATGTGTGTGTGTGCGTGTGGTATTCAAGCTGAATATTCTACTTGGATTATAAAATGAGACCTGAAACTTATGTGCTATGTATGAAATGTACTATCCTGTAATTTTTTTCTATGAATGAACTTCCCTTTTTTCTTCCTCAAATAAATACCTAGAGGGTACCCATAAATTTTTTTATAAAACAAATTTAGAAGTTTAATAGATTACAGGCTATTTTCAAAGCAGCAAGCTTAACATTAACATTAACCATTTAATTATACATGTCTGCAAATAATCTTGTTTTCTAAAGTTATTTAAAGTTTAAATATAATGTAAGGGTTAATATACATAAGGGTTAATGTATTCTGAACAAATAAAAACAAGCAACTCTTTCTTATCTCTGTTTTAATTTTTGCCATATAATATTATATAAGACTACATGCAAAGCAAATCAAACTCTAAGCTTGAGGACCTATTTAAAACTCTAAGACAAAAAAGCGCAAAATTTTCATGGAAAAAAATGCTTTTTAAATCCATAGTTGCACATTTTACTATGTATTGTAGAATGATTAATTTTATAAATTTTTGAGGAGTCATATCCCTTGCAACAAATATATGCCACAGAAAAGATACTGAAATCGATTAACTACAGCTATTCTTAAGTGGAAATACCTGTTTTATTCCCATATCCTCTTGATGTGTTATTTTGTTTATGATATGAGTAATTCCCTACATTTATAAAACTAAAATATTTTATATCTCAATAACTAACTTTTAAAATATTTTTTACTGATTTTGAGAGAGGGAGGAAAAGAGAGGGAGAGAGAAACATCAATATGAGAGCCAAACATTGATTGGCTGTTGCTTGCATGCCCCCTACCGGGGATGGAGCTTGCAACCTGGGCATGTGCCCAGACCACGGATTGAACTGGCAACCTTTCAGTGCACAAGATGATTCCCAACCAATTGAGCCACACGGGCCTAAGACTTTTTTACTTGAAGCTTTCTGGTATAATTCTAAAGACACACACACAAAAAAAATCCAGTATTTACTGATATAACACATGAAGCAGATAGGAGAAAGGAAATGTAAAGTTTATTCAAAAATGAATATGCCAAAAATTGTAATCTCAAATATTTCACAATTTAACAAATATTATAGGGGAGATATATGGTTTATATACAATCAGCTAAACTCAGCATGGTTCTAGAATGTAATCTGCATTAGAGAAGAGATTGTTTTGTTCATTCTGTTCACAACACCTGGCATCACATAGTACACACTCTACAAACACAAACACACACACTACCAACAAATCTAATCATGAGATCAAATTATTGTTATTTTATTTAAATTTCAATAACTAAGTGAATCAGTTTGAGTTCTCCAAATATCTACAAATTAGAGACAATACTGCAAAGAAGACACTCACTGTGGTTATAACTTACATCTTTTGAAGAACTGTTTTTGGTAAGGTCCTTTTGAGTCTTTGTAATTAAACTTTTTTGGATGGAATTCAAGAGCAGAACCATATCATAAAGCTTCCCACCCTACTGCCCATAGTATTATTACAGCAAGTCTTCAGTGTCTGTATGTTCATTATCTTTTCAGAAGGATCAAGGCCTAACATACATATCTAATAACTTTTTATGGTCATATTAAAGTTTTCATATCATTTTTGTGAATTTAGTGTACCTTAATATGGCATTAAACTTAACATTCTTAAAAGAGGTACTGAATAAATTGCACCTATATACCCTAGTACCAAAGCCATTAGAGACAGTATGATCTTATGTAAGTATGTTTTTTTAACGTTTTACTTCAATACAGCATGGTATCTCACATGTGATACATAATGGAGATAATGAATTAAAAAATATAATGGTAAATTATTTTATATAAATAATGCTTGTGATGATATTATACTTTTAGAGACACAAATGAGAGACAGACTTCTTCCAAATAACTGAAAGCTCAGAATCTAACATATTGCTGTAAGCTATAATCGTTATAACTGTTAATCCAATACACCTTTTATACAAACCCATAAACACATGAGTGGAAAAATAGCACAGATGTTCATCTCTAATGCAATTTCCATTCAATTTCCTAAGTGCGGTCCCTGTGTGCAAACTAGCTTAACGTTATGTTTAGCTTGCAAATTCTTTTAATAAATAATGAATGCAATAAAACTAGGAGATCAATGGCAAGCTGAGAAATCATAAAAAAAAAAAAAAAACCTTTTGTGTTCAAGCTGTTGCCCATTTCAAACTTTAATCCAGAGACAGATCAATATTACGTTTTTCTTTTTAACCCATCACATAAATAGAAGATAGACTAAATGTAGCCTAAATGCTGTTACCGGCTAGCAGTTGCCAGCAACCTGACAACATTATTGGACACACTTGCGATTGAATGTTTTAGACCCTAATATACACACTGCATTACACATGATTAAAGGGTCAACTTGTTTAAAAATGAAAAGGTTATACAGCAATAAAAATACCGTGGTTCATTATTTTTTAAACTTTCCTGTACTATATATTTTTCCAGTAGTGTAATTACAAAGTTTTCACCACAATTTGTTCTAATAAACTAAATAACTGTAATGGATCAAAATAGTACATACATTTGAGTAGTTTCAACCTCAGGGATTGTAGATGAAAGTTAATTTTACTTTTCAAAGTTATTTACAATCAAAACCTAAATTAGTCCTTAAATGGGTGGGGAGAATAATCCATGCAAATTTATGGTGCAATTGGATGGGTCTTGATATTATCCAGGAAATAGTAATAATTAAACTTAAGCATTTGTGTTTCTATTCACAGGCTATAGATAAAGGGAGGAAAACCCTTTTCTTACCAACACATTTTGGGTAAATATGCATTTACTGTTTGAATGATAATCAAAAGTTGACTATCACCAGGGTTAATGCTGATATTTGGTAGTATCAATCTAAATAACTGAGTATCACTTTATGATAGTAGGGTTGTTTTATTAAATCTGCTTAGTCATAATATTGGAATATAAATTAGAACATTAGAAGTTAAAAATGTCTCCTTATAAATTATTATTACAATCTGAAGTTCTGATTTATGTAACAAATTTGATTCTCTTTTAAGGATATCCTTGTAGGTAGTGATAAATATATTGATTTGTTCTTTAGTTATATTAAATTCAATTTTGCATAAAAAGGTGGATTACACTTTATATTCACATTCTTAACATAATAATTACACCAACTGTAATATATAAATTAAGCTGTAAAGAAGGCTGTGGCAAGATAGCCCAAACTTTAAGCAAAATGTGGAAAAAAAATTTAACTCCTCCATAACTTTATTGAACTTCACTATAAACTTCCCTTTAAACTATACTGTAGATCATAGCATGTACCCTAAGCTTCCAAGATTAGCCTAACACTAGAGATTAAAAATTTCCTGAAGAATTTGAGACCTCAACAGTATCCATTAACAGTGTTTCCTGTTTTCCTATTCTAATAAAGATAACAATAAAATCATGATGAAAGAATACTGTAAAGGCCTACATCTAAAAACTGATATTTAAAAATATATATACCCCTCAGAAAGTTGAACAAGAGAAAAAAATGACTCTCCTTTTTAAAATTTGTGTTTTCTAATATCAGAGTTTAACTAAAAAAATATAACACCTACAAGATTAAATTCAAAATATTTCACAATTGACAGAATCTTTTCAGTTCTAAAACCAATATACTGAAATCATGGGTGAAATGAAGTATGGTACTTATGCAGGTAGTTAATCTAGTTCACTAGTTATCACAAAGTTCCTTTTGGTGTGTATATGTTTTTCTATAGTCTAAGAAATTAAACTATAAAAGCAGCATTTATTGTTACTAAGTTATTTTTGATTTACCAATAATTATCCAAAATATAAATAACTGAAATAAAATAAACTTTTCCAAGATTTTCAGCATTGTAAAGTGAGGAAATGATGAATGCACAATGGACAGACTGCCCCTCACCTGCTAAAAAGAAATATTAAATCCTGTAGGAGTTCTAAATCCCTTAGTAAGAGTATATTGCAGCTGCATTAAGCCAACAAGAAGTTTATTAGTAAGGATTTAAAAACTAACACCCTTCTATAATCAATTTGGATATAGCATTACTCTATAGTGATACTTTCAATGTGTCCCAATCATATATTACTTATTCTCATTTTTTACTACTGTAATTAAATATTAATGTGTAGACACTATGAAGCACTACACTATATTTAGGTTTTGTTATATTGATTTTCACCATTTTAGAATAGTTAATATAGCATGAAAATTAAGAGTCTTGCCCATGAATAAACTTATGATGGGTTTGATATTTTTCTCTGATTTCTTGTTCTAGCAGAAAATGGAAAAAGGGATGCCGCCACTTTAAAAGCTTCAATCTCTTTGACATTGCTGGCAGTGTATGGGAACATTAATGCATCTGTCATGATAACAAGCTAAGAATAACATCTAGACATCAAACCGAGCAGAGAATCCATCTGAAGTGATTCATTCAGATCTGTCTCATTGATTTATTAAACACAGGGCAACATCTGCAGCCTCACAGAGCCGCTTGGTGAAATTAATGCAAGATCAATTCAAATGGAAAAAAGTGTAAAAGAGATAAATCAAAACACAATTTGCATGCAGTTCCACAATCAGGCTTATTGGGTGCAAATGCTCAATTTCCCTTCCAAAGCAAATGTGTTTAAATGTTTTATCTTTTTAGAATTGTGTGATCTGAAGTGACAGTGAAGAGTTTTGCAGGTTGATATGGTGAAAGGGAAGAAAAGGAAGGGAAAAATGCTACCAAGGACCTTTTGAATATGCAACAAGAATATCATTAATACTGAATTATTTTTCTTTTGGGGAAAGGTTTGATGTCCTTTCTTTGAAAACAGAGTATTTACAATTTGGGTCAATTAGGACAATTTTTATACATATTTGAAATATATAGAGTGGATAAGCCTACATCATTTGTATCTTTAAATGCACCAGATAAAGTGCCACTGGAGATCTAGATCACCAACTGAAATATAATATGTTATGATTAGGGCTTCTCACAATTATATTTGCCTATTAGAAGCACTTTTAAAACATCTAGGGATTAGGAAAGCATCAAATAATTCAGACTTGATGTTTTCTGCAGGTATTAGGGATTTCCTGTGTGAAACCATATAAAACATTAATGTCTGAAGACTATCACTTCCTAATTTTTTATTGGCATACATGGAGGGTAATATCATACATAAATATCCAAGAATATTCTCCATAATGTCATGCATCATTTCTTTAATGTAATATCCACCACTTAATAAATGAGCATTGGGACAAATATAAAATCCAGATAAAATATTTAGATAAATACAAAATGTTGGTTATTCAGAAGTGTACATTTAAAATAGACATACATGTGGAAGGTCTGTGCACTAGTACATGACTAAATTGTTTTAATTATAATCCTGACATAACTCTTCTAATAAAAGACACAACAGTATTGACTATTTGACTGCTTTTAGTAGACAATATAACTACCCCTCATTACCCTATAAAATAAAATGTCTGTATTTATATCCTAGATTAATTTCTGAGATATTTTTATAATTTCTGAAAATAAAAATATAAGTCAAACAAAATATTAGCCAAGATAAGTGATGCAAGTTCTTTAAATTTTGAGTTTGCTTAACTTCACTATTAATTTAAAAAATGTTCAAAGTAAATTATGTTATTCTGTGTGGATTGTAAAATATATTTATCAAGTGTGAATGCAAAACCAAACTCATTGACTGCTTACAATGATTATATTTCTAGTATTTGGAAGTAGTTTTAAATTCTTGTAAAAGTCTTGATTCACGTAAAATTTTTCTATCATGGAAACCCATTTATGTTCCATTAACCCAGTCAAAATAACAATAAACTACAATTAAACCACTTAAAACTTTAATTTTAAAAACTGAATTTTATTCATTTGAATATATGTGGAATCATGTCTCCAAATGAGTTAAAATGTTTTCTTAATCATACATTCTTGTTACTTCAAGCATCCATTTACCTATATGTAAATGACCAAGTAATATTTAATCAGTTGTTCCTCAAATGAAATTATATGCTGATCGTGAAATCTGGCAATAGTACTTTTTTTTACTTTTAGACATTTTTATTTTTTAATTTATCTTTATTGTTGAAAGTATTACAGATGTCCCCCTCCCCCTAATGACAATGAGATAAAAAGATAAAAAGAGATAACACTAAAATGTGTTGGCTGATTTTTCACTGAATACCAATTTTTAATTTAATATTTTACTACTACATTAAACTTTGAAGAATTTAGTAAGGAAAATACATTGTTTAAGAGTGAGATTTTAGACATTTGCTTTCTGAATCTGCCTCCTCTCTCTCATATTAAAAACTCCAACTTCTCTTATACAAGAAATAAAAATAATCACAGCTCTTTATGTGGAAAAAAAAAAGATCCAAGACAAGATAACATCTTTTCCCATTTGTTTTGGGTCTTTCTATCATCATTTTCTTAATAATCCTCAAAATAATTTCTCTGCAATTGGTTTCTAAAAAGGGCATCAAGGAAAAATATTATATAGCCCTTTGGAATTGAAATGATGTAAAACTTGTCTTATTTAATAGACCAATGAATAGTCAAAGAGTTTTAGTCTTACTGTTCTCTAGTGCCTGAGGAGAGTATTATTTTTCAACTTCTTTCTGGAAAGACAATCTTTGAATATTTTGGTAATTATCAAATAAAATAGTTACTATAAGACACCAATAGAGTTCTTGTGACTTTTAGTACTGTCAAAAAAAATCATGTATGTATTTTGCTTATTCACTTTTCTTCAGTAGACATTAATAAAATGTGCTCTGAGCCAAATAAAAATGCCACTTAATGCCAATATGTTAAAGTCTTTGAAAATTATCAATTGAAAACGGTCCATTTTTCTGTGTTTTTGGAATAGTGTAGGAAGCTTTTCAAATTAAAATATCCTAAAAGTCAGGACTTATACTCTTCCCCAGTTATTTGACAGAGAGGGGAAGTAATGTTTATTATGTATGAAAATAAAATTACAAATGACACTAGTACAAATAGGCCTTCAACTACATTATGGAAATGTATCTTTCAGGAGATGAAGATGAATTTCTTTTTTCAAATAAGAATAGTACGTAAGTGTTTCCACTCACTGAATATATACTTTTTCCTTGCACTTTCCCCACCTTTTACCTAGAAATGCTAAGAAATTATGAGTCCTGAATGACAATCCTCTTTAGCCAATTCTCCATTGATACATCAAGTCACTCATCTTTTTTGGACATCTCTATAAGCTCTTCTGATACATCTTTCACTCACTGTCTTGGCATTATTCTGCTACAGCCTACATCCGTCTTCTCTTACTTGGTTTCATGTTTCATCTACCTTATTTTGTTTTCCTTGGGCTATATTTGTTTAAATCCCATCCTTCACCTTTCTTTTTTTTGTTGTTGAATAGAAAAATCTTGGAAATTATGTTGATCTCAATACTGATTTCACTAAATCACTCAGATGTTGGGAATGATTTAAGGTACACATTTCTGTAAATAATGTTACTTAAAGTCATAAAGCATCCATTATAAACACTATCATATTTTGTAGTTTTTAACAACATGGTTATGAGAGCATTTGCATCAATAAAATTTGGTAATGTTACTTTACTATTCATTATAGTTTTCCAGAAAGTGTGAGTTTTTTAAAAAATTATCTAGAAATTGCAATATAGCTGTGTTTCTAGTTTTCCTCATCTTCATTCATGGACTGAATTTCATAATTTTTTATGATTAAATATTATAACACTTATAACACAATTATATAAAATGCATGTAATAAATAAAATACCCATAAAGAAAATATCCAATAAGAGGCACATGAAGCATACCTCAGATGTATTTTTTCTTACATTTTTAACATTTCTCTTCACCTTTATGCATATACACAAAAACAATTTAAGCCAAGAAACAGTTAAATTGCAAATGCTGTGATAAGGAGTAAAAACTTAACTGAATTAAAATAACTTAAAAATACGTCATATAACAAGGCCCCAAAATAGTATATGAATACCTGCCACTGGATACAGAGTAATTTATCACTTTTCCCTTCTAAGTAGCTCTAATAAAAATTAAAGAAAAGTTTCCATTTACAGAAGAAAGCATCAAATCACATTAAAATACTAATATATTTGTTTCTTAAATGAAAATAATAGATTTTGCTCAAGGATGTGAAAACTAATTATTAAGGAAAGGAGAATTTCCTATGTGTAATGAACATTCTACTTTAGATATGGGTGTTTGTAAAAGAGAGAAGAGGGAAAGAGGAGAAGAGGGGGAGGAGTAAAGAGAGATGGGGAGAGAGAAAGCTAGAAGATGGGTTTTCATATTTGCAATTGTTTAAATGCTAATCTTTTCAAATGATGACAAAGGAATTAGAAGGCCCTCTCCGGAAGTCATTGGTAACCCTCTGAATGTGTATGTTAGTAAAATGTTTTCTGATCAAAATAAAATGTCCTTTCTACTCTTACAACCTATAATTACTTATTTTATTGAGGAAGCAGTTATCCTTTGTGTTTTAAGGCCCCCTATCTTTCTTAAGAAAATCCAATATAATAAACCAGCTTTGGAAGCCCCAGATATGAATCAGGAAGGAGTTCTCATATGAACAGGTTTCCATTTAATTACCAGAACACAGAAGAACAGCGCTCAAAGGAAAAAGAAAAAGAAAAGGTTCCTTTGTAAGTTCTGTAGCATTATCTTATTGGAGAAGTCAGCAACAGTTTGTCTGCAAGGTGTCAGTGTGCTTCAACTATACATAGCAATTTGGACTTTACGACAGATGTGACAACTGAATTAGTTTTAGTTAATAAGCCCAGAGATCTTATGATTTAAAGTTGTGTTGTGAGAAAGTCTACCTCTAAAGAAGTTTTCTGCAAAATGATCAACAGTAGTGCTGCTTTACAACAAAACACTTTGCTCCCTTTAACCTGGTGATGATGATTTCTTGGTTTGTATGCTAATCACATCTGCCAGATATGTACTTTCCTAACAGATATCAGTAAACTACAGATGGAATAAACACTAAAACAGCTAAATCTTTAAACGGTCAAATAACCTGAATATAGTTTACTTTTCTTTTTTAAGTCAGAAATATTGAATACAGTTTGTATTATGCACATATACAAATAGACATTTGTTCTATAATGTACTTCTAAACTATGATGTGAAGGAGGTACACTTACAACCAGAGAAGCTGGTCAGCATAATTTAAGGAATCCTCTCTTTGGGGAAATGGGATCCTCCCAGCTATTTGCCTGGGGGGCAAAGCTAAAAGCACCGTCTCTAGAAAACCTGCCAACTTCTACCCCACCCCCCAAACTGGGTCCCAGCCCCAGGGTTTTATGACCACATTGCCCTTTACAGATGACCCAAAAGGGGACGATCCCAGGAAAGTGGCATTTGTCATGTTGTTTTGTTTTAAATAGGATCCATAGACTTTCTTGCATCCTGTACAGGGAGCTTTGCTTAGTTGGCATGAGATTCTCTCTCTCTCTCTCTCTCTCTCTCTCTCTCTCTCTCTCTCTCCCTCCACACACACACACACACATACACACACACACAAACCACCACCACCACACACCCTAGGCACTCTCACAGCAAACACACAGGATGGGAAACAAATCACCCTCTGGGATGGATTCTGGACTTCTGACCCTCTACATCCCCCAAGTGCTGTGTTTTGGATTGCCAGCTTAGAAGCCCAGAGTACAGCTCAGCCAGCCCTCTATCCTAGAAAGCCCTTTGTGTCCCTGTTCAGGATAAAACTTCTCTGACCCGTATGGCCGCAAAAGAGCAGGAAAGAAAACCAAATAGAGGAATTAACAAATAACCACCAGCAGCCAAAAAGCCATGCAAGATATGGGCGGAAGGCTGGAAAGTTTCAGTAGAGAACCGCAAACTAAAGTTTGTGCGGGACTTTCTTAGACCCAAGTCCCACCACTAAGCACAGGCTAGAAGAAACGGACAATTAAAGTCCTTCTAGTCCTGTTTCCCCAAAGACTTACAGCGTGAAAAGTAGAGGCAAGCTAGTTAAGACTCACTCTCTACTAAGTTGGATGAGGGTGATGAGACATGCAGAAGAGGGCAAAAGAGGAAGAGCGAGCAAAGAAAGGAGAATCTCACCTGGCATTGGTGCAATCGGTGAACAAAGTTTCGAAGTCTTTCCTGGTGATGAGTTTACAGCGGTTCACCCCGGGCTGGATGGCCCCCAGCCCACGGAGGATCCGGACCTGTTCAACAGTACACACCACGGGAGATATGTCCAGTCTCTTCAGCTTGGTGTACACTGTATGCAACCCTCCCACCAGGTGCTTCAGGAAGAGATCAAAGACTTGCGGGAGGCAGATCAGTTCCTGGCCGTCCATCAGGAACGAAGCCACCTTCACCCCATGCATGTCGACCATCCTGCACTCGTTGGTGTTGCCGCTGCCTCCACTGCCACTACAGACCCCGCCACCCCCTGCGCTGCCGCTGTGGTTATTGGCCACAAAACTGTTGATCATATTGGGGGTGAGACGAGGAGGCTCTCCAGGAGTCGAGTACATTGGCTCAGCCCGAAAAAGGCCCGCCGGGACACCAGCGCCACTGGAAGTTGCAGAGATCACAGGAGGTGCGGAGACAGCCATGGTCATTCAGTCTCAAGCTGTAGGTCCTCAGGCCCTCGCTTTCTCGCCGGGTCTCCTCTAGGTCCGTCCCCTCGCACTCGCTCTTTCACTCTCGTTCTCTCTCGGGCGCGCTATAGCTCGCTCAGAACTGTTCGCAAGTCTACAGTAGCAGGGCTCACGCTCTCGCTCAAACTCACCCACCACCCAGCCAGCAGTGAACAACCCCTACCCACAGCGGCCCGAGACCCCACCCCTGCCACACCCCCTCCCCAGACTGGCAGCGTCCCCCAGCCAATGTGCTGCAGCCCCTCGGCTTCCGAGCGCGCCAAGTGGCTGTCGCCCTCGAGGAGGTGGAGACTCCCTGGTCGGCCTCCTAGCTACCTGAGGCCCTGGAGGGTTGGGGGTGAATGGGGATGCAACCTTAGAAGGGGGCGGTGTGGTGCCTCTGCTTATCGCCTCGCAGTCTGGCCAGAGAATCCAATTTTCACACAGAACTCGCAAAGTGGCCTAGGCTACGAACCCCTCCCCTCCGCGCCCCACTAGTGTCTTGACGTGGGCACACAAAGCAGCACTTTAGAACGTGCCTCCCAACAACCCCGCACCACCCTGCACCCTGGTTCAATTGAGGAAAGGGAAATGGGAGCTTCAATCCCATTTACATTTAATTCTCAAACGCGGGAAATTAAGAGATGGTTTCGCCCAGCTTCCAGGAGAAAGATTCCAGTGACTTCAGAAGTAATCAGTTCAGTCCATCTAGAGCGCTTGGTGTTAAATTCTCCCATACACAGCTCACAGAGGAACCAGCATCCACGATCGCACTACAATCAGTGTTGCGGGTTGCTAATTCGGTCCCACGCACTGACTGACATTCAGCTGACGCAGCGAGCCTGTGAACACTATGGAAGCAGGCAGAGAGACTTGGTTTGTGGGTGCCAAACACCTCATTTGTACGGCACTTCCGCCACTGTCCTGCACAGAGTTGCCTTTCTGAGTCACCATCCTTTAACTTCAGCATTGCCCTGCCCTGACTAACATTGATAGGAAAAGTCACCTTATAGCGTAAGACCCTCCCTACAGAATATGAGAAAAGAGGAAGAATTTGCGCTCTTTAATGTTGAGTTTTCTTCTCTAGACTATGGGCTTTCGTGGTGATTAAAAATCCTTGTCCTGAGCTCAAGATTCCTCTCACTTGTCAAGTGCCTGAAAGCACTACAAGAGGTGATAGATAATAAGCAAAATGCCTAGGAAAAGTACATTCCGGGGAAAAGGCATGGTCTTTTCCACATGGCATAAGGCGGTCAGATCACTGTAGCAAATTTAATACTCCTTGTCCAACTTTGATCCTCCGCAATAAAGTTGTTTCCTTTCCGGTGCTTCACTCCTCCAGAAGCTGTTACTCAGAAAGGAAATCCATGCTTTGTTTCCTTACAAAACATTACCAACGATAGAGGCAAAGCAATTTCTCCAGTATCCTTCCAGAATGTAAATAATTGTAGAAAAATTATTAAATTTTATTCAGCTCTTCTTGTGCTTAGTAGTATCGAAGAGGAGTAAGGACGTTTTCTTTTCTCCCTTAATAAGACATCAATATTAAAATTGGATTTTTCTGCCTCTCTCTCCAACATATTTCCTCCTTTTGCCATTTCGTTAACCAAATAGTAAGAACTACCCTTTAAGACCCTTCATACTGTTTCAATTCTTAGCTGTGTGGAGTCGAATACAAAGAAATTGTAATGATGGTTGCTTTTGGAACAGAATGGTAAGAAACTCTGACATAACTGACTGCAATGCATACAGCCAGGAACAAAAAAATCTTTTGAAATGTATTAAATCGTCTTTACTAGTTTGCTACTATTGTGAGGAGAGAATAAAAAGGAGCAAAAAAGGCACAATTGAGGAGAGATAGCAGAGGCAGGAAAAAACTTCAACAAAAAGTAGAGATTTTCAAAAGAGGATAGAAAAGTTCTGGCAGCAATGTTTGCATTTACCAGTTTTTTTTTAAAGATAAATCCCAAATTGTGTTCAACAGGTGTTTCACAGTAATATCCAACACACAGTCTGTGTGGTGAGGCAACTTACCTCTGATAATTTATTATTATTGTAATTTCCAGGTGAATAAGTTTGACTTTAAAGGAAAAAGGTTTTTTTTCTTGAAATTAATTACTTTTTTTAAAAAACAGTATATTGCTGTGCTCACATTATCAAAACCTTTTTATTTGCAGAGCGATTTGGAGTTTTCAGAAATAGGATATTAAACAGATATTTTGATGTTTCAAATTTAAGAAATTCTGAAATACAAAAAGGAAAGGTAGAATATTTCTGGCTGCAATCATTATTTGTTCTCCTGAAAAACAAATGTGCTTTGACAACTTTAGAAAAGACTAGGAATAGATGTCTTATATATTTAACATGATCTATCAGAGATGTAGTAATATTTTAATCAACACCAGAGATTAAAGTTCAAATTCCAGTAGAAATACTAGAGACTAAAATTAGCAATTGGTCATTGAATGTTAAAGCTAAAGCATTCAGCACACAAAAGACCCTGGGTTTCATTATTTGAATTTCCTCCCATTTGCAGTCTTCTACAAAATAAACTTGGTAATTGTCCTGAGGTATACTTGTAATTTAAAGATGTAGTCATTTAAATCTAAGAGGCCGAGTGTTGCCTCCTTGGGTTTTCTTCATATTTTGATTATGTTATTTCTATTACTGCTATTTCTACTCTTATTTGTATCTATGCTTTGAGATTGAGACAATCATATTGCACATGGAGAATTTGTTCATATTTCTTCTAACTTTAAAAATCCATATGCCAAACATATTTCTAAATAAGACTTGGCTTCTACAAGGCCAATGGAAGCCTGTGTATCAACACTCTGTAAGTTAGAATTGCATGAAGCAATATAAAAAATAAGTGGAGAGAGGCACTTCACTAGAGCTTCAAGGTTTGTGAATTATTTCCAGATAAGAGCAAAGCACCCCAGTAAATAAGAACAAAATTAGTACAAGTTGATATCGTATCTCATCAAAACAAGAAATTCTAGATGCCACAATTCCAGTGGAGTGATTTGGGGTCTAAGTGTAGCTTCTCAAACACTGAAATATTGTAGTCTTCTGGGATTTAATTAGCAATTGACATTTTCTCTTAATTCATACTCAGTTTGGATGGAGTGCTGTGCTCATTTGTGACTTTTGGCAAAATATTCCACTGTTTGGCATTTCCAATTAAATACAGATACTCTTCCAATTAAAAATAAATACATTGGCAATCTTATGTAGGATTACAGAATATCCAGAACCATTTGAAGGAGTTGGTTTTCAGAATGGGCATTCGAGCAAAACCCAAGGTAATTAATAAAATTATTTGAAACCCGCAGCCAACTGAGGTTAAAACCTGTAATATGGTCTCTAATCAGTACTTCTTATGAGCCCTCTTAGGTTCATTTTTAGGTGAACAATAAAAGGAAATTAATTGGGCAAGGCAATAAATGTGAATTATAAGCGTTCACATAATCAACAATTTAACTGGCTAAAACCTATAGATATACCTCACTCAATGGAATATATGGTGTAGGAGTGTTTTTTTGTTTGTTTGTTTTGGTTTTTAGGAAACTATAAAAAGTGACCTTCTACAAAATAAATACTCATTTGCATTCAATCCAATGTGGGACCACTGGAGCGAGAAAAAAACTGTCAAAACCCAAGGAGTAACGTTAAAGTCAGATTCTTAAATGAACAATGAACTTTTACTAATTAAATATTAAAAGAAGAAACACTCAAAACACCTCATAAAATATAAGCACGTGCCAACTCTTAACATATCATACCCCAATATGCACAGTTCTAGGTTAAAAGGATATATGTAGTCTTTAAATTCCATCTATGTCTTTCAATGTATTGTTCCCTTTTAAATCTTAGGCTTTTAACTGTTCAAATTCAAGCCATTCTAACTTTAGCTGGACTCCCACTGCTATCCTTTCATTCATTTTGTTCTCTCCCCATTGAATTCCCTGCAGCAGCTACTCTAACTCTTTTCTACTCTTTGCAAGTCACCCTGCCCCTCACTCTCATTGGCTATTGCCTCCCACTTCTCTGATTTTACCAGTTATTCAACAGGAGCTCCCCCATCCTCCCCTCTCTCCTCCTACAAAAACTTAGTTCATATCCTCTCTCATCTTCTCCTACTTCCCTTCATTGATGCTCTTGACCCCCTCACTTCCTCCAAGGCAGAAATTTAGCAATTTTATTCCTGCCACTGTCTTTGGCATCTCAAATCTCTCCCTCTCTACTTGCTCTTTCCTCTTTTGTTATTGAAAATGTTCAAGGCTAAGAGTTCTTTTTTATTATTATTTAATTACATAAAGTATTACAAAGATTAGTACAAATATCTCTTTTAAGGCTAAGAGTTCTTGAGACAAAAAAACAAACAAACCAAAAAAACCTTTCCTTAACCCTAACCAGTGTCCATCAGAGTGTGGACCACCAATATCATCATTGCCTGAGTATTTCATAGAAATACAAATTGTGCGACCCCATCCCAAAACCTGCTGAACTGGAAATTCTAGGAGTGAGGCCCAGCAATCTGCATTTTAACAAGCCCTGGTGACTCTTATGTGAGTGAAATTTTCAGACCCAGTTAACAACCTTTCACACACTCTTGGAAAATCTACAATTGTTTCTCTTTTTCCTTACTAAACAAACTTTCGTACCGTAACATTTTCAGTGGGTTTTTAAGTTGAATACTTGGCTGAAACTACTTTAACAAAGAGGTAATCATTGATCTTTTAAACGCCAAATCCAAAGCCTTTTTCTAAATCCTCATCCTTTGTAGTTCTGCAGCTTGTTATACTACCAGCATCATTCTTGGACACCTATCCCCGGGCTTTCACGACTCCCTAACAATATTTCTCCTCTTTCCTACATTTTTTCTTTTTCATATCCTTGCTCTTGAAACTGAAATATTAAAATTCCCAATTTCATCAACTTTCTACAGCTTCAACAACAACCACTTTACAGATTACCCCAAATCTTATTTTTAACTTTCTTAAAGCTATCTTGGAGAATTAACCATTTCCACTTGCATGTCCCATGGTCACCTCAAACTCAGCATGTCCAAAACTGATTATCTTACTCCCTTCAAATCTGTTCTCTGTTATTTCATTTTTGATATGTCATAATTCTTTCTTCATGCACCTAGTCACCTGATATAGAAACTTGGGAGACATCTTTTTATTTCTCTGTACCCATTATACTCCCAACCAATTAGTCAGTAAATTTTGTGAAATCTTTCTCAGCAATATTTTTCACTTTCATTCTTTTTCATTCTCAATGTTGCTACTTTAGTTTTGTCCATTATTCACTGTTTGTATTATTACCACAATTACATCTTAATATATCTAGGGCATTTTCTTCTCCAATCTAGCTAGTATGTCAGATTATTTTTTCTAAAGTTTCACTCTATTATTTAAAAATCTTTATATTACTACTTGTCTGGTGAGGAAATAAATGCCAAACTCTTCCGAGTGACATTTACTCCTTCTATTATTTACCTTTCATCCTTTCCTGCAATTGTCTCACATGTTGCCTGTGTACTAGCAAATGAGTATTACTTTCCACTACTCTCAAACCTCTTATCTTCTCACCCTGATGCTAATACTTCTGCCATTCTTTCCACATTGAATATGTTGCTGCACTCCTAGTCATCTCCACCCATCCAATGCCTAACCATTCTAAGATTATACTGCTATTTACTTCCACAAAGATCCCCCTCATTCTCTTTTCCCAGCCAGGAATTTCTCTTCTGAACTCTCATAGCACTTTGTGCCTCTTTTAATTCAATTAAAACATGTTGCCTTATGTTATAGTCTTTGGTCCTCTCCTAAAATAAATTTAGTAAGGTCAGAGATCACCTGCATCTTAATCAATGTTATTTCAGGTGCCAACCATGGTGCCAACTCACACATGTTTATTAAATGAATGGTTATATAATAGTCATCTATAAGCTATTAAGATATATAAATGTTCACTATTACCAAATTTGATGCAGAATCTAAGGGATTGATATACATAAAATGAATAATTTTGTGAAAAGAATGATGATATTACCCTGGCCAGTGTGGCACAGTTGTTTAGAGAGTCTTCTTTTGCACCAAAAGTTCTCAGATTCAATTCCAGGTGAGGGCACATATCTGCCTAAGTTTTGTGTTCAGTCCCTGGTTGGGTTGTAGGCAAGAGGCAACTGATTGAAGTTTCTCTCTCTCTCCCTTCCTCTTTCTGAAATCAATGAGCATGCCCTCGGCTAAGGATTAAAACTAAAAAAAAAAAGAATAATGGTTTTGCTCATTAATAGTTTTTGTATCTTTTTAGTGATGGCTGGTTTCTCTGATTACTTAAGAATTATTTTAATTTTTTTATTGTTGAAAGTATTACACATGGGTACATCTACACAATGGAATACTACGCTGCGGTAAAAAAGGAACTCTTCCCATTTGCAGCAGCATGGATGGAACTGGAGAGCATCATGCTAAGTGAAATAAGCCAGTCAGAGAAAGATAAATATCATGATCTCACTTATTTGTAAAATATAGTGAACAACATAAACTGATGAATAAAAGCAGATCCAGAGACAGATAAGTATCCATCAGACCATCAAACCTCAGAGGGAAGGTAGGAGAGGGTGGGGGAAAGGAGTAGAGATCAACCAAAGAACTTATATGCAAACATGTAAGCCTAACCAATGGACACAGACAACAGGGGGGTGAGGGCATTAGTGGGGGGAGGATAGTGGGTAATGTGGGGATAGGAACACATATATAATGATTTAATCAATAAAGAAATTTAAAAATAATAATAAAGTATTACACATGTCTCCTTTTTCCCCAATTGGCCTCCCCACTCCCACCCCTGAGGGTAAGCCCCCATTGCCCCAATGTCTGTGTCTGTTGATTATGTTATTATGCATGCATACAAGTCCTTTGGTTGATCTCTAACCCCATCTCCCCTTCCCCTCTTCACTTCCCTTCTCTCTGGGGTTGGAGGGTCTGCTCAGTGTTACCTTGTCTCTTGATTTATTTTGTTAATCAATTTATGTTGATCATTATATCCCACATATGAATGAGATCATGTGATATTTATCTTTCTCTGACTGGCTTATTTTGCTTAGCATAATTCTCTCCAGTTCCATCCATGCTGTTGCAATTGGTAAAAGGTCCTTCTTTTTTAAAGCAGCATAGTATTCCATTGTGTAGATGTACCACAGTTTTTTAATCCACTCATCTGCTGATGGGCACTTAGGCTGTTTCCAAATCTTAGCTACGGTGAATTGTGCTATTATGAACATAGGGATGCATATATCCTTTCTGATGGGTGTTTCTGGTTTCTTGGGATATATTCCTAGAAGTAGGATTACTGGGTCAAATGGGAGTTAATTTTTTAACTTCTTTTAAGTGTGATAAATTGATATTGCTTTATGTTTGCTTCTATGAACACTAAGGAATTTATTGGCAATACATTTGTAACAAATGTATTATGAAATTATAATAAAACTTTAAATCTGTTTGAAACCTTATTAAATATTTTTATTCTACATATTTTGTTTTATGTAAGAGTACCTTAACTGAGTGAGCATGTCACTGAGATAACTATTTCAAATCGTTGCTGAGATATATCAAAACTATACAGAGTTAATGAGTACATTTACAAAATATGAAAAAATAATAAGTGCTGACTTGAGAGAAAAGAGAGAAGATCCCCCTCTTCACCTTGGATAATAGAGAAATAGATATCTTTTGCTAATGTGGGGAAAATATAAACTTGACTGTATTTATACTCCCAGCAGCCTCAGAACACTGGCAATTACTGCCTTCTGTCATTGTTCTTTTTCTTCTGTAAAGAATAAGAAAGCAAAGTGTGGGGTGGAGAGGGTCAAGGGGGGGAAAGAAGAGATGTCTGTAATACCTTCAACAATAAAGATACATTTAAAAAGAAGAAAGCAAGAACTCTAAGTGCTCTATTATTGAAAATAGAGTTAAGACCTGCCCTGCATTTTGCTGGAACAAACCAGACAAAAGTAACTGAACCATGTTTGACTGAATTCATATAGATAAGCAGCTCTAGGCACTTTCTCATCAAGCAACTTTAAAAGTTAACAGTCATATATATGTACGCCATCTGAGGGTTAGGTGAGTTGTATAAACTGTAAAATATTCATAATAAAGTTATTAACATTTATATGTTATGTTTAGTTTATGAAAGCACTGTGCTAAAAAGTATCTGTACATCATCTTATCTAATCTTTGTGACAGCTCTGTGAAGTAGAGTCTATTATTATGCCCATTTCTCAGATGAGGAAACCCATGCTTACAATGATTAACTTTTCCGAAGTTACACAAACACAAAGTGTCTGAGCTGAAAATAAAATTCAGGTATTATCCTAGAAACCCAAATCTTAACCATTGCACTATTCTTAGACTTTTTCTTTAAAAACTATTGCTTTACACTAAATTTAAAATACAATTTAAAGTTCAGATGTTTTAAATATAAGTTGTGTCTTTGATAAACAAGATAAGAAAATATTTTAAGAAGTAGGGGAAGGGTTATAGTATTAAAAAAAGTATCTCATCTGAGTCTTAGACAAGGCTTTTATCTCAGATTTTAAGCCATTCTCTATATGGTGGTACAAACCATAAATTGCAGGTTTAAGTTCTTTTGAAATGTTAATATAAGAACTTTCACAGTTTGTATTTAAAATCTTTAAGTTCTGAGGTGAGAGAAAAGGGCACAAAATATATTTTCATATTCCAAACTATTGAGAAATTTTCAAAATTTACAATTCTTGCTGTACATTCAACCAATGAAGAGGAACACTTTATAAAAAAAGAACATAAACCCAAGAGATCCCATTGCCGTAGGAGGAATACTGATATTTGTTACTTCGCAATTCACTGTTTTATTCATTGATTGCTGCCTAGTTAGCATTCAACTGTACAGTAATTCCTCCACAACCATTGGGTCTGTTCAGGCCAAAATTCAGTTATTCCTCTCTGCGAAAGGAGTCTAGCAGAGTGGCTAAGGGAGTGGAATCTGCAGCCAGAATGCCTGAGTCCAAATCCTGGTTCCACAATTTAGTCAGCTGGGTGATGTTAGGCAAATTACTTAACATGTCCACACCTCAGTCTCCTGATCTGTAAAATAATAATATTAATAATAATAACAGTACTTCCTCATAGGTTTTTGTGAAATTGCAAGGGTTAATATATACAACATAGATAAAGTGCTTAGAATGGTGACTCTCACAGAGTAAGTGCTATTCTTGTTAACTATTATCATTTATCTTTTAACTATTTTTTCTCCAAAATTTCAGTTTTAGCATTTACAAACTTGACTCCCCTAAATGGAAATAATTAGAGAAGTTGGGAAAAGAGGGATGCTGACTAGTGGTAATAGAAAAGGGAAAATAGGAGACAAAGTCAAAGTGCAGTAAGCTTTCCATATCCATGGGATCTGTTTCCATAGAAATGTATTCACAAATTCAATCAACTGCTGAGAAAACATATTCAGAAAAAAAAGTTACATTGTTGCTGACATGTATTGTGTAGTTAGGCCTATAGTGGTCCTTTCTGCACTGAACAGGTACAGAGTTTTTTTTCTTCTCATTACTCCCTGAACAATACAGTAAAACAACTACTTACATAGCATTTATATCTATAATAATAAAAGCATAATATGCTAATTAGACAGGATGTCCTTCCAGATGAAGCTGGGGCTGCGAGGGCCCAGGCAGCCACTGTGTCTGTGAGGGACGAGCCCCTTGCACAAATTTCATGCGTCGAGCCTCTAGTTGTATTACAAGTATCTAGGAATTATAAGTTACTAGAGATAATTTAAATTATATGGGAGGATTTATGTAGGGTATATTTAAATAATATGTCATTTTAGCTAAGGGCATCCAAGGATTTGGGTATCTTCAGGGGGTCCTGGAACCAGTTCCCTGTAGTTACCAAGGGACAAATGCAACTGTATACATGTCTGCAGTGCAAGTTAGAGAAGATACAAAAAGCAGAGGTGAAGTAACCAAGCTTTAGAACTGTATTCAGGTATCTGAGGAAGGAGGGAATTGAGATACAAGCAAGAGGATCTCACAGCATATTTTGTGGAAAGAACAATTGGAACATACTAGCTCAGCTAAATGGGATCATTTGAAAATTCCCATAAAGATTTTTTTCATCTCAAATTTCCAGGGGCCTGTGCTTCTCTGGGATCTGAAACTTGAAAAAACAACACTGAGTCATAACACCTAGAAAGCCTTGAGCATTTGGATGGTGGACTAGACACAGAGGAACACTGTTACCATCTACTAATGTGCATACAACCATCATTAAAGTGAAATAAGCTGAAAAATTTCTCCTTGAAACAACAATAGGGGACAGGAAAAAGAAGGGAATCCTGGGCAGTTTCTAATGAGCAAAGTATGACAAGTGAACACTAATTTTCCAGTCTTCGGTATTGGTCATTTACAATGTGAAAAAGCCCTTATAACTCTGTCTTTTAATGTACCAGACTTATCGTCTCAGTTTAGTGCAGCTAAAATCTATTTATAAGGGCTTTTAGGTATACTCATGAGGTCAATCTTTCTAAATCTGGATGTTTATAATTGTAAGTTTTTTAAATATGACTTCTCTTATTATAGAGATTTTGAGGAGCCTTCCCCTCACGGTTGGGGAAGACCCTACCTGTTACACTTTTTGCCTACTTCAACTATCAGTGAGATGATTGTAGTATTACATATCTATTCATAACTACAAAGTTGCTTGATTTTAAGTTGTGGAAAAGGATTTAAATAATATATTATCTAGGAATACATTATATCAAAAAATATATGTATCCAGAATTTGGTTGTTGACTGGGCTTCATTTGATTGTTGACTGGGCTTCATCTTGTCTTCTTGCCATTCAACTACTTAGTTTTAAAGGGCCCTATCCATGAAAATAAAGAGAAAGCCTTACCTAATGCTGTATTCCTCCATATTGTCTAGACACCAAAATTGTGCTGATTTCATATCAATAATAGAATGATCAATTTTGTCTATGAAGCACTATTCACACATTAGTTTTCACCAGCTCCTATTTCAACTACTTCTTCTTGCAGACATACTTAACCCACTCTCAAGATGCCCAGGATGCTGACAAAGGAGATAGGAGACATATTTGTCAGAGAGAGCTTTTACCTATTGCACTGCTTCTCCTTAACTCAGTTCTAATATTGCATTCATCTCCATGAAGTGAATAAATTTATTTGTAGAAACAAGCAAGCCGCATATATGCCCAGATCATTAAAAAACTAAATTTAAATGTAGCACATGAAATATTGTTTAACCTGTCAACTTGCCCCAGCTCTGAAGTAGAACTGATAATATTGAGAGTGGACTGGAAAACCAAGGAGAGCCTAAGGTATATGCATTACATTATCCATTAGAATTTTCTATAGATTCATACATTTTCTGCACTTCCATGGATAATAATTTATTCAGATTATAAGACACATTGAAAACTAACAAGAAATAGGTCCCCAGAAAGACTGCTCAAATAATAGAAACCTGAACAATACAACTTTACAATTAAGTGTGATACCTCCAAAGTAGTGGAAAAATATAGGAAAGAGAGGCTGTAATTTTCTTCCCTTCTTTTGCCAACTAGAATGCTGATTACTTCTTTGCTTACATTCAGAGCCATCCATTTTCTTTTTCTTAAAATGATTATGAAAATAATTTCCTCTCAGAATTAAAAAAGTAAACTATGGCTTGTGGTGTGGAATTCAGGTAATGATATTGGGAGCAGTGCCACTATGGTTTTGGCTTTGCTAATGTCATTGCAATCAAACTCAGTGTAATGGAAACAAAGGTAGGAGAAATAGTCTTACATTGTAAGAAAAAAAATAAGCCTCTCTAATGACCTACACCAAATAGAATGATTTGCTCTTAAAAATGTATTTATATAGCCCAACCAGTGTGGTTCAGTGATTGAGCATCAACCTATGAACCAGGAGGTCACTGTTCAATTCCCAGTCAGGGCACATGCCTGGGTTGCAGCTAGATCCCCAGTGGGAGGCATGCTGGAAGCAGCCTATCAATGATTCTCTCTCATCATTGATGTTTCTATCTGTCTCTCTCTCCCTTCTTCTCTGAAATCAATAAAAATATATTAAAAATGTATCCTATCTAATAAAAGAGTAATATGCAAATTGACCATCACAAGATGGCTGCTCCCATGTGGTCAAAGATGGCCACCACAAGATGGCCAGCAAGGGAGGGCAGTTGGGAGGGACTCAGACCTGTAGGGGAGGGCAGTTGGGAGGGACTCAGACCTGTAGGGGAGGGCAGTTGGGAGTGACCCAGGCCTGCAGGGGAGAATAGTTTGAGGGGACCCAGGCCTACAGGGGAGGGCAGTTTGGGGGGACCCAGGCCTGCAGGGAAGGACAGTTGGGGGGACCAAGCTGTCAGAGGAGGGCAGTTGTGGGGGACCCAGGCTGGCAGAGGAGGACAATTGGGGGGACCCAGGCCTGCAGGGGAGGGCAATTGGGAGGGACCCAGGCCTACAGGGGAGGGAAGTTGGGAGGGACGCAGGCCTGCAGGGAAGGGCATTTGGGAGGGACCCAGGCCTGCAGGGGAGGATAGATGTGGGGGACTCAGGTCTGCAGGGGAGGACAGTTGGTGGGGACCAACCTGGCAGGGGGAGGGCAGTTAGGTGCAATCAGGCCAGCACAGGAGCAGTTAGGCATTGATCAGGCTGGCAGGGGAGTGGTTAGGGGCAATCGGCAGGCGAGAGGTTGGGAGCCAGCAGTCCTGGATTGTGAACGGGCAGTCGGACATCCTTCAAGGGGTCCCAGATTGGAAAGGGTGCAGGTTGGGCTGAGGGACACCACCCCCACCCCCCACTCCCACTCTGTGCATGAATTTCGTGCACTGGGCCTCTGGTTTATATATAAAATACTAGGTTGAGCTAGATACCAAAGCAAGAGACTGCTTTGGGGCCTATGGGAATGTAAGAAGAGAAAATATCTAGGGTAATGATGCTAAGTAACGGAACTTTATTCCACTATGAACTCCTATTTTCTAGACACCCAGCTTAGTCCATCCTGCTTCCCAGTCTTGCCCCAGTGAATCATTATATTTTTTCCTCACTATTTTCCTACAATCCAAACTGTTAGTCAGTATCCTCTAAACCTGCATTTCTCTTCTATGCCTCCAAGCCTTGTATGCCATTCCTCTGCCCAAAATATTATATCTCAGTTTATGAAAAATATATCTCCCAAGCATTTAGTCTATCTTAAAGTTTCCCTTGACTGCAGAAGTGGCACTACCTTTTCCAAAAACCTATAGAATACGTTTCCATCATAAATTTTTAAAATATTTTCTTCAAGATAAGCATTTAAATAGCAGATATTTGTGGCATTCCTGCTATGCACAAGACAGCCCTTCAGGCATTGTGCAGGATACGTGTTTCAGTGCTGAAAGCTGTGCAGTTCTAAAAAATGAAGAATCATTTGACACCTCCAAGATATATAATTGAGCAACATATTAAAATTAATGCAATCTTGCTCAAAAGCGCGTATTTCTTAGACATTCTTTAAAAGGAGACAATTTCAGTTTGCTATTAATATCCCAAGTGCATTCTTATTGCAGTTTGGATCAACTCCTATTATTCAAACTTAGTTTTTTTGTTTTTTAAATAAAACTAATGAATTCAAATGTCTGCATATCAACAGAAAAACGATCCCCTCTTCTGTGTAATTAAGTGCATTGTATTAATGTGTGCATAATGTAAAATCAATAAATAATGAATTACCACTGATTATAATTGAATGTTTTCATAATTTTATTGTCAGCCATGATCCATAGTACATTTATACTGCATTAAATTAATTAGTGTGTCATTTCTATTACATACATCAGCAGTGAAGTAATGCAGTAACATCTGTTTTTAATGTTTTAAAGATGGGATATCCCTTATAAAGTAAAAGAAGGAGTTACTAGAGATATTTTCAGTGATGGGCATTTATGGTGGTATCTTTAAGGAGATCTATTCAATACATTTGTATTTCTTATGATAACTATATTTTAATCGACTATTTATTGAGTAACAATACTCAGACTTAAACCCTTTCTTTTTATGCAAATGAATTGAGAAACTCTCCTTTTGTTACATTGCTCTGTCTCATTGAAAGTTTATCAATTAGCAACGGTAAGCTGTTCCTCCACCACACTTAGAAGTTACAGAGTAGAGATATAAACATAGTATAATCAAGCAAAAAAAAAAAAAAAAAGAAAAAGAAACAATGAAGAATTTGTGCTGAAGGCCAATTTGTAATATTTTGTAATCAGCACTTTCACAAAAACCATACTCATGTATTCTGTTAGTATATAAAGCAAACAGTGATGAAGAAATTCTCATTTGGAATTATTTGATAAGGTCAATGAAACATTGCATTTTGGAAGTGATTAAAAAGCTTTTAACTAAGGTATGGTTGCCAGATTTAGCAAGTGAATATACAGTATGCAATATTTGGGACATACTTAAACAAAAAAAAAAATGTTCATCACTGATCTGAAATTCAAATTTAACTGTTTCCTGTATCTTTATTTGATAATCTAATGACTCCTACATAGGCGGAATCAGAGAAGACTTTCAGGGTGAGGTGGTACTTGCACCATGGTGAAGGATCACTTGAAGTTAGCTAGGTGAGAATGTGTAGAAGGGTTGAACAAGGCATTTGAGGAAGAGGCATGAATAAAATAGTTGGAGGATCAGTATGGCTGGAGGATAGGAGTGTGAGAGAGTCCGAGAGAGTGGTGAAAAATAGGGGTGAGCCTTTCAGTTTATCTAGAAAATTAACTTCTAACTTCACAATGATGACAGATGAAAGGGACATTATTTTACTTGAATCTCCAACCGTTTTCTCCAAGTTCACAGAGAAGTCTGACAGGTGAAAACACAGCAGCAGCTGTATAAAACAGTTGCATAAAAGAAAACAAAATTCTGCTCTGTCCAAAATTCTTTGTCCTTCAGAAACTTCAATAGGTTTTACCCTGCTCTGTGAGAGCTAATCGGCCTTTGATTTTCTCCAGTAAGAAATCTGATCATTTCTCTTTTCTTTGAAAATGTCACATTACACATTCTATGCAACTGTTTCCACCTGTCTGGATGGCAGCTCTCAATGTAATTTTAGGTCTGGAGTAGGAAATCTGAGTGCTCAAAAAACATTTTTTCACCAATAACTGATGGTTGATGGTAGAACCAAATGCCCTTTAATATAAACTGATGTTTGTGTGCTGTTTGGATACTGACTTCTGAAAAGTTTTGTTCTAGGCATAAACTGCTGATTATCATGTTACCCACTAGAGTCTCTCAATATGAGGCTTTTACTGTGGCAAATCATATTTATTCCTACTCTCCTGAAGGGTTATTCATACAAAGTATAAATTCCTATAGACATCACTCGTCACAAGGAGTCTCAAAAATTCATTTCAAAATGAATGTCATGCATTTAAAAATAATTTATCTAAATTCCACTTAAAATATAGAGCTAAATAGATACAGTTTGAGCCCTAAATGTCTGAAAAGAAAGAAAAGTTCAAATAGAAGATGAGACCTGCTTTTATATATTATCATTAACAATAACTTGTACATCATTCTGTTTGGAATATAAATACCAAGCCTTTGTATATAAGGGAAATGTTTGAAAATGAAAATGCTCTGTGTTTCATCATATGATATTTTTATTTTTTTTCTAATTCCTTCTTTGTTTTCCTTTTCATACATATCCAAAAAGGGATCTAGAATAGTTTCAGTTCTCTTGTAAGTCATGAACAATTTCTTAAACACAAATAAAAATATATGCTCATACACACACACTTCCATACTCCCTTCCCCCACAAACACACAATCATTCTACCACTACCACAAAAATATCAATCATTCGTTATCTTTGGTGCAAGCAAACAAAAATTTCCATTTTACTGTTCTATTGCTAGAGACCCATCCAGGAGTTACCGCCATCTAGTGGCATATAGGGGTATTTAATCCTTTCACTTTTCAAAAGTAAATTACATTTTTTTTAAGTAAAATAAAGTGGAAATAAACAAGAAAATAAAGAACTCTTCAGTATACAATATATCTGTTACAAAACTGTTTGATTGTGAATCAAGGTAATTATTTTTCTTTTCAGATAAAGTGGACTTCATCCAGGTTTTTAGCATGTTAACAGTTTTCTTTGTGATAAAAATGTGAACTATACAATTATGTATTTCTTTACATAATTCCACCTTAAATTTAGTGAAATTCCATGCTGAAAAATATTTTGTCATTGACTTACTGATTATTTTCAATAATAATTTGCTATTTTTATTTGCTTACATCTGTAGCTCTTATCTTAAGAAGTTTCTGTGTGTACAGATTCTGGGATGTTGTCACAAATTATTTCCTTGTATTCATAACTACATAAATATTGCCTTGAAGGAAAAAAGTGTTAACATTTTGTCCAAATATTTTAGGATTCTTTTAGAAATAGGGTATTAAATAACATGCTAAATATATCTATAAAAATTACTCCATGTAGGAGTTACAAATATTTTTTATTAAATAGTGCTCTCCTATCATTTTTTAGGGTCATGAACATAGCAAACTCAAGGTGGAATGTTACTTTGTGTTTAAAATAGAAAACACAGAAATATTGCAGGATTTTAGTTCAGTCTTCTTAAGAATTAAATGCAGCCCTATTGACTACAAATGACAATTTCCATATAAATGGCCTAATTTTATAAACAACTAGTTATTAATGTCAAATAGTGCTTATTTTAAAAATCTGTCTTGAATTTTAAAAATATAAGAATTACATTTAATATTTTTTAGTTAATTCACTTTTCCCTACGGAACTGGGAGGGAAAATGGATAGTGACTACTCCAAATGGACAATTTGATCACTTTATTCCATTGAAGAACTGCTGAGGTGCTTAGGACAGCTCTTTTGTGTCTGCCAATAAGGAAAACCCTTACATATGACTGGATAAATTCTGAGTCTCTAGGCTAGCAACCACTTTCATTTCCCAGAGTCACTGAAACCAAGTCTCATTAATCTATGTCTTGTAAAAAGTTATAAACGTCATATTAAAATGTGTGTGTTCTAACAGTTTCTCCATCTGAGATAAAAATAAAAATAACAATAGAGTTCTGAGACTTAGTTCTCCCATAATTTAATATCAGAATTTAATTCATGAAGTGTCATAGTGGTATAACTGAATCATTATATTAGGAATGTAATGACTTAAAATATCAGCTGGTGCCTTAGAAATAGATATCTACTAATTGATCAGAATATTTGGTTGGAATATGTTTTAAATTATTCTGAAAAAAAATACATACAGTGCTGATTCAATTATGTTTTTATTTGAGAATTATAAAAATTTATATTTCTTTTTTAAAAATATATTTTATTGATTCTTTACAGAGAGGAAGGGGGAGGGATAGAGAGTTAGAAACATCGATGAGAGAGGCACATCGATCAGCTGCCTCCTGCACACCTCCTTCTGGGGATGTGCCCGCAACCAAGGTACCTGCCCTTGACCGGAATTGAATTTGGGACCTTTCAGTCTGCAGGCTCTATCCACTGAGCCAAACCAATCAGGGCAAAATTTATATTTCTTATTTAAAAGGCAATCTGGTCGTTGTTCCTGTCATCTTTCTCTGTTCTCATATTTGAGATTTTACCCCAAAAGTGGAATCTAAGTCGAGAAATAATTAATGAGTGCCCTTGTTGTAGCCTGGATATTATATAATACTGCTTTAATGTGTGCAAATAAATTATCTGATAGAAATTGTGATGTTTTAGCAGTAGGAAAATTCAAATTCTTTTAAACTAAATGTGAAAAATAAATGGGGCATTACAATTAAATTGAATAAGCACAGATACTTAAAAAATCAGAAGTACATTTTCTCAGCTGGATTTCTTAAGTGGCTATTATTTCATCTGCATTATGGGAATCTTAAATTTTAAAGAAGAATAACATTTCCTAAAATATTAATACAGCAAGAGGAATAACTAGAAGCAATATGTTGCTTTAGTTAGGCACAAAACATTTTTTCAGGTTATCCAGAAACCATTAGTGAGAATATTTTAGAAGAAATTTAAATGATAATAATTAAATAAAATATTTCTTTCTCAAAATATGCATGTTAGCTCCTTCAGTTCTAAGCTATTTTGCTTCCAAATTAAAATGCATGTTTTTATTTGTTATTTGTTTTTTTTATTTATTCAATATTTCTTATTTGAAATCAATGTGCAGGCTAGGGGTTAGGCTACAGTAATCTATCAGAGGGAATCTCCCATGTGTAAATTCTGAAGTGGGAAATTTTGTTGTAGCATTCGGGAAGAGCAGTGAAACCCTATATATTATTGTATCCTATTGTATATATTATTGTGTAGCATCACAAGGCAAGAATTACACTAAAAGGTAATTCTTACATTTAAGACAAAGACAAAAGGACCACAGCGGTGCGGGCTCCGAGTGCGGACCCAACGGCGGCGCCGCGGACCCCTGCGCCCCCCGACTCCCGCCGCGTCCCTCCTCGGGCGCCGGCACGCCTGCCCGCTCCCTCATGGCGCTACTCCTACGCCCGACGATGTCCACTGATTTGGAGAACACTGACACAGAAGTTAATTCTAAAGTGAAGACTCATGTGACACTCCGGAGAGCAGTTTTAGAAGAAATTGGAAATAGAGTTACAACCAGAGCCACACAAGTAGCTAAGAAAGCTCCGAATACCAAAGCACCTGTTCAACCCAAAACAACAAATGTCAACAAACAGCCCAAACCTGTTGCTTCTGTGAAACCAGTACAGATGAGAATGTTGGCTCCAAAGGAGCCTTGTCCTGCAGGATATCTCCATGAAGGAAGAGAACCTCTGTCAAGCTTTCTCTGATGCTTTGCTCTGCAAAATCGAAGATATTGATAATGAAGATTGGGAGAACCCTCAGCTCTGCAGCGACTACGTTAAGGATATCTATCAGTACCTGAGACAGCTTGAGGTTCTGCAAACCATAAATCCACATTTCTTAGATGGAAGAGATGTAAATGGACGCATGCGTGCCATCCTGGTGGATTGGCTGGTGCAGGTCCATTCCAAGTTTAGGCTGCTTCAGGAGACCCTCTACATGTGCGTCGCCATTATGGATCGATTTTTACAGGTTCAGCCAGTCTCTCGTAAGAAGCTTCAACTGGTTGGGATTACAGCTTTGCTTTTGGCCTCCAAGTATGAGGAAATGTTTTCTCCAAATATAGAAGACTTCGTTTACATCACAGACAATGCGTATACCAGTTCCCAAATCCGAGAAATGGAAGCTCTAATTTTGAAAGAACTGAAATTTGAGTTGGGTCGGCCTTTACCCACTACATTTTTTAAGGCGGGCATCCAAAGCTGGGGAGGTTGATGTTGAACAGCACACTCTAGCCAAATATTTGATGGAACTAACTCTCATTGACTACGACATGGTGCATTATCACCCTTCCAGAGTGGCAGCGGCTGCTTCCTGCCTGTCCCAGAAGGTTCTAGGCCAAGGAAAATGGAACTTAAAGCAGCAGTATTACACTGGATACACCGAGAACGAGGTGTTGGAAGTCATGCAGCATATGGCCAAAAATGTAGTGAGAGTAAACGAAAACCTGACGAAGTTCATCGCCATCAAGAATAAGTATGCAAGCAGCAAGCTCCTGAAGATCAGCACGATTCCTCAGCTGAACTCAAAAGCCATTAAAGAGCTCGCCCTCCCTCTGACGGGGCGGTCCTAGGCCCCGATGCTCGGGAAGGTACTTCGTCTGGCACTTTCTCTTGCCCATTTGGAACTCTCGACTTTGTGTGTAATTCTTTGGTCTACCCCATGAAACCTCTTCTCAGACCTATCTTCTAAGTATATATTGAGGAAAAATAAAGCTATTGATTTTTCTTAAGGTAAAAAAAAAAAAAAAAAAAAGACAAAGACAAAAATTTTAAATCAGGCAGCTCTTATTATCTAAGTAACCTGAGGCATTTAAGTTCAGAGAAAATGGTCTGAACCCATTGACTAAGATGGTGATAGAGACACTATATTAAGAGAGTGGGAAGTGTCAAAAATAAAAACGCTTATTATACAGTTAAAAATAACTTCCAAGTGCCCTGGTTGGTGTGGCTCAATGGTAAGAGCCGGCCAGTGCACTGAAAGGTCACAGGTTCAAGTGCGGTATCTGGGTTGCAGGTTCGATCCCAGTGGGTCACATGTGGGAGTCAACCAATCAATGTGTCTCTCTCACATCGATGTTTTTCTCCTCTCTCTACCCCTCTCCCCTCCCTTCCACTCTCTCTGAACATCAATAGAAAAATTATCCTCAGGTGAGGATTAACAACAACATAAAGTAATCATCACCATTGTCAGCCCCACAAATGTTGTACACCTGAAACTAATACAGCATGTCAACTGTAAATTCAAAAACTAAAAAATAATATAAAATAAAAGAAAGAAAAGGGGGAGTGAGTATGAAGAAGATGATGTGGCCTTTCAGATAAGCTTAGATTATACAAGGAGGCACACAAAAGATAGAAAAATACACACATTAAAGAATAAATATTTCTAAATGGCATATATATGCCTATTTATAGACTATCAGAAAGACTGAAGCCAAGGAAGGGATGAGAACTGTGAAATTAGTAGAAAAATTTAAAATCATAAAAAAGCACTTTAATAAAGATATTTGGAGTAAGAACAACAACAAAAAGGATGCAATGATGTGTTTCTCAGAGTTGTGATGTTTATTTAAAATGCATATTCCTGCTCTGACCGGTTTGGCTCAGTGGATAGAGCGTCGGCCTGCGGACTGAAAGATCCCAGGTTTGATTCCAGTCAAGGGCATGTACCTTGGTTGCGGGCACATCCCCACTAGCAGGTGTGCAGGAGGCAGCTGATTGATGTTTCTCTCTCATCGATGTTTCTAACTCTCTATCCATCTCCCTTCCTCTCTGTAAAACAATCAATAAAATATATGTATTTAAAATGCATATTCCTACCCCTGTACAAAATGAATCCAAATATCTGGAAATGGGCCCAGGGGTGTGCACTTAATTAAATGCCCAGGTGAATTTGTTTAATTTTTTCAAAGTAGAAAGTAAATATAATTTTAAAAGTCAAATAATGCTGAAAGACATGCAATAAGTAATAGTTCCATTGGCCAATCCATTCCTAAACCTTCAAAATTCCTCCTCAAAGGGAACAATTTTCAAATGTTTAGGTAATCTTTACTGGCACTTACCTCCACATTGCTTCTTTTCTTCCTCCCTTTCTTTCTTCCTCCCTTCCTCCTTTCTTTCTTTCTTTCCTCCTTTCTTTCTCTTTCTTTCTTTCTTTCTTTCTTTCTTTCTTTCTTTCTTTCTTTCTTTCTTTCTTTCTTTCTTTCTTTCTTTCTTCCTTCCTTCCTTTCTTTCTTTCTTTCTTTCTTTCTTTCTTTCTTTCTTTCTTCCTTTCCTTCTTTCTTTTTAATGGCTGAAAACAACAATGATTTATTTCTCATGATTCTGGGGGTCAGGCATTTATTCAGACTTTGACTAGTAGTTCTGCTTCACATAACATCATCTGATAGTTACTCAGCTGGATTCAGGCAGCATCTGAACTGAAACAGAAGGATCAAACAGGCTTTGTTCATCAATTTGGAGGTTTGGAGCCTCCTTTTGGAGCTCTCCTTTTCCTTGGGACAAACTTTGGTTTCCTCCCAGCATGGTAGTTTCAAGGCAGCTGACTTCCAGGAGCGATGAAACAGAAACTGCCAGTCCTCTGAAGGCCTGGCTTAGAAGGCCCACAGTGTCATGTCAGCTATATTATTACAGTCAAACCTAGTCACAAGACCCATCCAGATTAAAGAGAAAGAGGAATAGACTCCATCTCTTTTTTTCTTTTTTAAGTAATTTTAATTATAGTTGACATACAATATTTTCTTAGTTTCATGTGCAAAACAGTGATTAAACATTTATATAACTTACTGAGTGGTCACCTGATAAATCTAGTGCCCATCAGACACCATACATAGTTATTACAACATTATTGACTATATTCCCTATGCTACATTTTACATGCCCATTACTATTTTGTAACTACCAATCTGTATTTCTTAATCCATTCCCCCTTTTTAAGCATTTATATTTTTAAACATATTTTTATTGAGTTCAGAGAGGAAGGGAGAGGAGAGAAAGAGATAGAAACATTGATGATGAGAGAGAATCATTGGTCAGCTGCTTCCTACATGCTCCCTACTAGGGACCAAGCCCACAACCTGAGTTCAACCATGTGCCCTTGACTGGAATCGAAATGGGACCCTTCAGTCTGCAGGCTAATGCTCTATCCACTGAGCTAAACCAGCCGGACTCAATCATTTATTTTAATGTCCCTCCCATCTGGAAATTATCAAAATGTTCTCTATATTTATGAGGGGTTTTTTTGGTTTGTTTGTTTATTATGTCTTAGGTGTTTTGTTTTTTGCTCCACATCTAATCTAATAAAAGAGTAATATGCAAATTGACCCTCACTCTGTTACACCTAAGCCACGTCCACCAGCCAAGCCATGCCCACCAGCCAATCAGAGAAGCTGTATGAAAATTAACCCAGCCAAGATGGCGGCAGGCAGCCACGGAGCTAGAGTAAACAGGAGACTTCCATTATATGGAGGAAACTGCCTGCCTAGGCCGGCTGGGCCTCTGCTCAAGGAAACAAAATTTCAATTATAGAAGATAAATAAACCCCAGAAACCTGATTCCAGCCAACCTCGCTGGGATGTTGGGTCAGTGGGAGCTTTGGGCAGCCTGAAAATGGCCCTCAGCCCCTCACCCAGGCTGGCCAAGCACATCAGCAGGTGGACATCTCCCAAGGGGCCCCAGACTGTGAGAGGTCACAGGCCAAGCTGAGGGACCCCCCCACCCAAGTGGACAAATTTTTGTGCACTGTGCCCCTAGTACAGTATAAATTGACATTATATGACATTTGTTTTTTGAAGTCTTTTTATTTCACTCAGCACAAAGCCCTCTAAGTCCATCCATGTTGTTACAGATGGCAAGATTTCATTAATTTTTTTTACTGGGTCATATTTCACTATATACTAGAGGCCTGGTGCACAAAATTCATGCAAGGGTAGGGTACCTAGGCATGGCTGGTGATCAGGGCCAATTGGGGCCTTCCAGCTGCCGGCCAGGGTCTTTCTTCATTCTGCGCCGCCCCCTGGTGGTCAGTGCATGCCTTAGCGAGTAGATGAGTCAGTGGAACTCCCAAGAGGACAATTTGTATATTAGCCTTTTATTATATAGAATGTTCACCACATCTTTTTAAATTGAATTTATGAGATGAAATTGGTTAATAAAATTATATAGGTTCCAGAGGTAAAATTATATAACACATCACTGTATATTGTAATGTGTGTTCATCACCCAAAGTCAAGTCTCCTTCCATTTCCCCCTTTAACCTCTCCTACACTCCAGCATCCTCCTTTCCCACTGGTAATCACCATACTGTTGTCTGCCTATGAGGTTGTTTTGGGGTGTTTTTCATTTTTTGCTTAATCACTTCACCTTTTTCACCCAGTCACCCACCCCCTCCCCTCAGACAGCTGTCAAACTGTTCTCTGTATCTAAGAGTCTATTTCTATTTTGGTTGTTAGTTTATTTTATTGAATGAAACAGTAAGTTACTTGTCTTTCTCTGACTGGCTTATTTCACTTAGCATAATGCTCTCAAGGTTTATCTAGGTGGTCACAAAAGATAAGATTTTCTTCCTTTAATGGCTGAGTAGTATTCCATTCAGGGGTGAGAAACCTTTTTCTGCCAAGGGCCATTTGGATATTTATAACATCATTTGTGGGCCATACAAAATCACCCACTTAAAAATTAGCATGCTATGCATAGGAGAATAATCAGTGGACACGGGAAACTGGGGGTTAGGGAGGAGGGGGGGGAAGGGCAAGGGGAAAAAATGGAGATCTATCTATCATCTGTTGTAATACTTATCTATCACTTGTTGTAATACCTTAAGCAATGAAATAAAAAAATATATATATAAAAAAAAAATTTCAAAACTAAAAAAAAAAAAAAAAAAATGAAAAAAATAAATAAATAAATATTAGTGCTTTAAAAAAAAAATTAGCATGCTATATTTGGTCAAACATTTAATTAATTCACCTCTAATGCCTTGGCAGGACCAGACTAAATGATTCTGTCGGCCTTATACGGCCTGCAGGCCAGATGTTCCCCACCCCTGGGTGTGCCATAGCTTTCTTATCCACTCATCTACTGATGAGTACTTGAACTGTTTCTAGATCATGTCTATTTATGTAATGTGGCAATGAACATAGGAGTGCATACATTCTTACAAATTAGTGTTTTGGGATTCTTCTGATATATTCCCAGAAGTAGAATTGGAGGGTCATAAGACAGTTAAACTTTTAATTTTTTGAGAAAACTCCATACAGCTTTCCACAGTGGCTGCACCAGTCTGCATTCCCACCAAAAGTGCACAGGGGTTCCCTTTTTTTCATCAACACTTGTTGATTGTAGATTTATTGATGATAGCCATTCTGTCAGGTGTGAAGTGATATCACATTGTGATTTTAATTTGCATATCTCTGATGATTAGTGATGTTGAGCAATTTTTCATATGTCTGTTGTCCATCTGTATGTCCTCTTTGCAGAAGTTTATACAGTATTCAGGTCCTTTGCCCATTTTCTAAATTGGATTGGGGTGTTGTTGTTTTTTGTTTTGTTTTGTTTTTTGGTGTTGATTTTTGTAAGTTCTTTATAAATTTTGGACATTAACCCCTTATCAGATGTATCATAGGTGAATATGTTCTCCCATTCAGTGGGTTGTCATTTCATTTTGTTGATGGTTTCATTTGCTGTGCATAAATATTTTAGTTTGATGTAGTCCCGTGTTTGTTTATTTTTTTATTTTCATGTTTATTTTTTGCACAAGGCAAACTTAACAGAAAAAAAATAATGCTAAAAGAAATGTCATAGATTTTACTGCCTATGTTTTCTTTAGAATATTTATGGTTTTCAGTCTGATATTTGAATCTTTACCTATTTTGAGTTTATTCTTGTGTATGGTATAAGAAGGTGGTCTAGTTTCATTTTTTTGCACATACTGTATCTGTCCAATTTTTCTAATGTCATATATTGAAAAAACTATCCCCACTCCATTGTATGCTCTTACTTCTTTTGTCAAATATTAATTTACCATAAAGGTGTGGGTTTATTTCTGGGCTCTCTATTCTGTTTCATTGATCTATATGTCTGTTTTTATGCCAGTGCCTTGCTCTTTTGATTACTATGGCCTGTAGTATAGTTTGATATCACCTAGCTTGGTTCCTCCAATTTTGGTCGTCTTTCTCAAGATTGCTGAGGCTATTTGGGGTCTTTTGTAGTTCCATACAAATTTTTGGTATATTTTTTCTATTTCTGTCAAATATACCATTGGTATCTTTTAAATATTATTTTTTTAAAAAATTATGAGAAAGAGAAATACCAATGTGACAGAGAAACATCTGTCTGTTCCCTCCCACACATGCCCTAACCGGTAATCAAACCAGCAACCTAGATATGTGCCCTGACCGGGAATTGAACCAGCCAACGGAGCCACACCTGCCAGGGTGACTATTGGTACCATGACTGGAATCATGTTGAAACTATAGATTGCTTTAGGAAGTATGGATATTTTGGTGATGTTAATTCTTCTTATCTATGAGCACGGTATATGCTTCCACTTATTTGTATCTTCTTCAATTTCTTTCTTCACTGCCTATAATTTTCCAAGCACTTGGTTAAATTTTTAAATACTTGGTTAAATTTATTCCTAAGTATTTTTTTATGTTTTGGTATCTTATTTTTTGATACAATTGTAAATGCTGGAGGGAGTTAGGGGAGGGGCATATGTAATACTTTCAAATATAAAGATTTTTTTAAAAAAAATTGTAAATGGGATTGATTTTTTAGTTTCACTTTCTGATAGTTCATTATGGGTGTATAGAAGTGCAAATAATTTCTGGATATTTATTTTTATCCTGGAACTTTATTGAATTCATTTATCAGTTCTGGTAGTTTTTGGTGGATTCTTTAGAGTTCTCTGTGTATAGTATCATGTCATCTGAAGATATGATGCTTTTACTTCATTTCTAATTTAGTTGCCTTTTATTTCTTCTTTTTGTCTGACTGCTGTGGCTAAGAATCCAGTACTATATTGAATAAGAGTGGTGAAAGTTGACAACCCTGTCTTGTTCCCAATGTTAACAGAAGTGCTTTTAGTTTTTGCCCATTGAGTATGATATTGACTGTGGATTTGTCTATAATGCCTATATTATATTGACATATGTTCTCTCTCTTCCCACTTTTCTGAGAGTTTTTTATCATAAAAGAATACTGAATTTTATCAAATGCTTTTACTGCATCTATTGATATGATCATGTAATTTTCATCCTTCAATTTTTAATGTGGTGTATAGCGTTAATTGATTTGTGGATATAGTACCAACTGTGCATCACAGGAATAAATCCCACTTGATCATGGTGTATGATATTTTCAATATATTGCTGGATCTGGGTGGCTAATATTTTGTAGAGGATTTTAGCATCTATATTCATTGAGAATAATGACATATATTTTTTCTTTGTAGTATCCTTTTCTGGTTTTTGAATTAGAATAATGCTGGCTTCATAAATAGAGCTTTAGAGTTTTCCTTCCTCTTGAATATTTTGTAATAGTTTGAGATGGAAAGGTGTTTGTCCTCCTCTGAGTGGTAAAATTCACCTGTGAAAACACCTGGTCCAGTACATTTTTGCGGGGAGTTTTTATTTATTTATTTATTTATTTATTTATTTATTTATTTATTTATTGCTTTAATTTCACTAGTTGTAATCTATTCAGACTCTCTGATTCTTCCTGGTCGAGTTTTGGAAGATTGTATCTTTCTATAAATTTATCCATTTAATCCAAATTGTCCATTTTGTTGGTGCATAGTTGTTTGCAGTATTTTCTTACAATCCCTTGTATTTTTGTGGAGTCAGTTGTTACTTCTCCCCTTTCATTTTGTATTTTATTTATTTGGGTCCTCTCTGTTTTTTGTTTGTTTGTTTGTTTGTTTTGTGTGTGTGTGTGTGTGTGTGTGTGTTGTTTTTTTTTCTTCATGAGTCTTGTTAAAGACTTGTTAAATTAGTTAAATCTTCTTTATAATTTCAGAGAACTAATTCTTGGTTTCATTGAACTTTTGAATTTTTTAAGTCTCAATACCATTTATTTTCACTCTAATCTTTATTATTTACCTCCTTCTACTGACTCTGATCTTTGCTGTTCTTTTTTAGTTCTTTTAGGTTTAAGGTCAGATTGTTTATTTAAACTTTATTTAAGATTATTCTTGCCTCTTTAGGTACGCCTGTACTGCTTTAAATTTCCCTCTTCTGACTTCTTTCGATGTGTCCCATAGATTTGGGGTTGTTGTTTGTTCATTTTCACTTGTCTCAAGTTAACTTTTGATTTCTTCCTTGATATCATTGTTGACCGATTTATTGTTTATTAACATGTTATTTAGCTGTTGTGTATTTTTTGTTTCTTTTCTTATAATTGATTTCTAGTTTCAAACCATTGTGGTCAGAGAAGATGCTTGATGTGATTTCCATCTTCTTGAATTTATTAAGATCTTATTTATTTATTTTATGTGCACTTGAAAAGAAAGTATATTCTGCTGCTTTTGGGTGAAATGCTCTGATGATATCAATTAAATCCACCTGATCTAGTGTGTCATTTAAGCCTGCCTTTTCCTTGTTGATTTTTTGTCTTTCAGATGTTAATGGGATGTTAAAATTCTCTTCTATGGCTGTATTACTGTCAAAATTTCCTTTTATGTCCATCAACACTTTTGCTTTTTATATTTTGGTGCTCCTATGTTGGGTGCATGAAGGTTTACAAGGGTTATATTCTCTTGTCAGATTGCTCCTTTTATCATTATGTAGTGTTCTCCTTTGTCTCTTACTATAGTCTTGGTTTAATAATCTGTTTTGTCAGATATAAGTATTGCCGCTCCACCTTTTTTTCATTTCCAATTGCATGGAATATATTTATTCATCCCTATATGTATAGTCTATGTGTATCTTTCTTTTTTATTTTTTAAATACTTACCTGAGGATATGTTTATTGATTTTAGAAAGAAAGGAAGATCAGTGTGGAAGAGAAACATTGATCAGATTGCCCCATTGTACACACCCTGACCAGGTATTCAACCCACAACTTAGGCATGTGTCCTTACTGGGAATCAAACCCACAACCTTTTAGTATATGGGATGATGCTCCAAATAACCAAGCCACCTCACCAGGTCTGTGTATTTTTTGTTCTGACATGGGTCTCTTGTAGACAATAAATATACAGCTCTTGTTTTTTAATATATTTGGCTATACTCTCAATTAGAGCATTTAAGCCATTTACATTTAAAGTGTTGATAGTTATGTATTTATTGCTATTTTATTTTTAATTATGTTCTTCTCTTCCTCTTATTCTTGTTCTTTTCTCTTCTTCGTATTCTTCTTCCTCTTCTTCTTTTTCTTAAAGATCCTTTAACATTTCTTATAATACTGTTTTGTTGTTAAGGAACTACTTAAGCCTTTTCTTTGCTGGGAAGCTCTTTATTTGTCCATCAGTTTTAAATGATAGCCTTGCTGGGTAACATAGCCTTGATTGTAAGTCCTTGCTTTTCATCACTTTGAATATTTTATGCCAATACTTTCTGGCCTGAAATGTTTTTGTTGAGAAGTCAACTGACAGTCTTATGGAACTCTCTTGCAGGTGACTAATTCTCTTTCTCTTGATGTTTTCAAAAATTCTCTCTTTGTCTTTTATCTTTGCCATTTTAATAATTATGTGTCTTGGTGTGGGCCCTTTTGGGTTCACCTTGTTTGAGACTGTGATTCCTGGACTTGTGTCTTTTCCCATCACCAGTTTAAGGAAGTTCCAGTCATTATTTCTTCAAATAGATTCTCAATTCCTTCTCCTTCTGGTACTGCTATAATGTGGATGTTCTTATGCTTTATGTTGTGCAAAAGGTCACTTAAACTATTCTCATATTTTACTATGATTGGGTGTTTTCTTCTACATTGTATTCATTTCAATTTTCAGTCCAGTAGCCAACAATCTGGTAGTCATATTTACTTTCTTGATATCTTTGCAAACAGTTCTTTGGGACAGTGTTACTTTAAGCCCAGTCCAAAGGTTATTTATCCCTATTTTAACATTCCAAAAGTTTAAGACACAAGACATGCAAGACAGTTCCTCTGGGATGGCACCTCTGTCTCCATTTTTAAATGGCTCCATTTATTATTTTTGACAATCCTCTTTAAGGTTGCTTTTCTTGGCTATTCTCAGGTGCTTGCATTTCCGATATACTTTTGAGAATCAACTTGTCAATTTCTATATAAAATATGCTGGGTTTTCATGTGGATCAAAATATATCAATTTGCAATAAATTGCCATCTTTACAATTCTGAGTCTTTCAATTCATGAATATAGAATATCTCTCCATTAATGTGAATTTCTTTAATTTTACTCAATAATGTTTTATAGCTTTCTGTGTAGGGTTTATGCACAACTTTTGTTAGACACGTTCTTAGATATTTGATGCTATTATAAAATATATACCATATTTTCTGGCATATAAGATGACCCCCAACTTTTCCAGTTAAAATATAGAGTTTGGGATATACTCGCTGTATAAGACTACCCTCTTCTAATGCACACCAAATAAAAATTTTAAAAAAAAAATCAGATTGGATTTGAAATGAATGAAGTGCGGCCATTTTTGAGCTCTCCCCACCATATGTGGTGACCACAGATTATCCAGTTTGGCTCGGAAGTTTCAGCACCCGCCCTATAAGATGACACCTGGTGTATAAGACGACCCCCGACTTTTGAGAAGATTTTCCTGGGTTAAAAAGTCAGAAAATAGGCAAATTTTTTTCAAATAATAACATTCAGTGATTTTTGTGTATTGATCTTGGAACCAGAGAACTTATTAAATGTACTTACTATTTCTAACATATGGGTATAGATGGATTTTCTTATTAAATAAATGTTATGTGCAAATAATAATGCGTTTATTGGTTTCACTTCCAACCTTTTTTCTTTCCTTTATTGGACTAATAGGGATCTCCAGTATGATCCCATATATTAAAAGCCTAATATGCAAGTTGTCCCCTTGGGCAGTCATTCGACCAGGAGTTTGACTAGGAGACCAGGAGCTCACCCCCTCACTATGACGTGCACTGACCATCAAGGAGAAGCACAGAACATGGCAGGCATCAGCAATGTGGCACTGGCAACAATAGGCAGTGGAGATGCTGGCCCCAATGGGCCACTACAAGAGCAGGACCACAGCAGGATGGTGGAGCAGGTGAGTGGGTGGCACCAGGCCAAGGCAGGTGTGAGCAGGGGCCTGATTGCCCCACCAATTGCCCCACAGAGGGCGACCAGCAGACCAGCAACAGTGGTGGGGGGTAAGCCATGACCCAGCACCCATGCACTGGTGGAAAAGGTGAGGGAGTAGCATTAGGCCAAGGTGCAGTGCAAGGCAGGGCTGCAAGACTGCAAAGCTGGGGGGTGGAAGATGGGGCCTCATCTCTGCAGGCCACCTCAAGGGACCCCACCCATGCACAAATTCATGTACTAGGCCTCTGTTATTGAATATAAGTGATGATAACAGGTATTCTTTCTAACTGACATTCTTAGAAGAAAAGTTTTCAATATTTCACCACTGAACATGGTCTTTGCTATAAAGTTTTATTTTATATTAGAGGCCTGGTGCACAAATTCATGCACGGATAGGGTCCGGCTTGCCCTCCCCAATGGGGGTCCATCGGGCTGGGCTGACAGGGGGAGGGGGCACAGGCAGTTGGCCAGCTGGCTCCACCCCCAATCCAGGTGTTGGGGGCTGATCAAGGGCTGGGCTGGTGGGAACAAGGGGGCAATCAGGGCCTGGATCAGGCTGATTGGCACGTCATAGCCACCGGTCATTCTGGTCATTCTGTTATTTAAAATATCTAATCTAATAAAAAAAAAACATGCAAATTGGTGTCACTCCTCTACACCCCAAGCCACGCCCACCAATCAGAGTGACTATATGCAAATTAACCCAACCAAGATGGCGGCCAGCAGCCACAGAGCTGGAGCAAGCAGGAGGCTTGGTTGCCCCAGCAATGAAGGAAGCCAAGTTTCCCAGCTGTGGTCTCTGCTCAAGGCAACAAAGTTTCAATTATAGAAGATGAATAAATCCCAAACACCTGCCTCCAGCCAGCCTCACTGGGAGCTTGGGTCACTGGGGATCATGGCCAGCCTGCAAACAGCAATCAGCTCCTCATCCAGGCTGGCCAAGACTCCAGGGGGGACTTCCATCCTGAAGGGGCTGTGGCCAGCCTGCAAACAGCCATTAGCCTCTAACCCAGGCTGGCCTGGCACCCCAGCAGGGACCTCTACCCTGAAGGAGCTGTGGCCAGCCTGCAAACAGCCATCAGCCCCTCACCCAAGTTGGCCAGGCACCCCAGGGGGGACCTCCACACTGAAGAAACTGTGGCCAGCCTGCAAACAGCCATCAGTCCCACACCAGGCTGGCCAGGTACCCCAGCAGGGACCCCCATCCTGAAGGGGTTGTGGTCAGTCTGAAAACAGCCCTCAGCTCCTCACCCAGGCTGGCCAGGCACCCCAACAGGAATTCCACTCTAATCCAGGACATCCTTCAGGGCAAACCAGTCAGCCCCCACCCATGCACTAGGCCTCTATCCTATATAATAAAAGGTTAATATGCAAATTGACCCTAACAGCAGAACAACTGGGAATGACTGGTCACTATAACACACACTGACCACCAGGAGGCACACACTCAATGCAGGAGCTGCTCCCTGGTGGTTAGCAACTCCCACAGGGGGAGCTCTGCTCAGTCACAAGCCAGGCTGATGGCTGCCAGCACAGCGGTGGTGGTGGGAGCCTCTCCCACCTCCTCGGCAGCACTAAGAATGACCAACTGAAGCTTAGACCTGCTCCCTGCTGGCAAGTGGATATCTCCTGAGGGTTCCTGGGCTGCCAGAGGGATGTCTGACTGCCATCTTAGGCCCGATCCCCCGGGGAACGGGCCTAAGCCAGCAGGTGCACATCTGCCAAGGAGTCCCAGACTGCGAGAGGGCACAGGCTAGATAGATATATATAGATTAGATATAGATATAGATATAGATATAGATATAGATATAGATATAGATAGATATAGATATAGATACAGATATGCTATTCATTGCATTAAGTAAATGTGGCTTGTTTTGTTTTGTTGTTGTTATTGTTGTTGCTAATCCTCACCTGAGGATATTTTTCCATTGATATTTAGAGAGAGTGGAAGGGAGAGAGACACAGAGAGAGAAACATCGATGTGAGAGAGACACATCAGTTGGTTGCCTTTCTTATGTACCTTGACAGGAGCCAGAGATTGAGCCTGTAATCAAGGTTCATGCCCTTAATTGTAATTAAACCCAGGACACTTCAGTCCATGGGCTGATGTTCTGTCCACTGAGCCAAACTGGTTAGGGCAAGGAAGTGTTATTTTTATTCCTGGTTTGCTGAAAGTTTATGAGTTTTTAAAATCATAATTGGGTGTAGAATTTTAACTCTAACCTATTTACTGAGATTACCATAGGCTCTTTCTAACTTCTCCTTCTTTTCTTATTTTTTCTCAATTGATTTTCATTTACTTAATTAATTTACAATAAATTTAATGATTTTTCTTTACAATAACTTAATTTTCATTATTAGCAAGAATTCAATAGTCAATAAACTCATAATAAAGTATTTTTAATGTTAACTACACCATAGGAATAGAGAGAGCTCAAAATTAGAGCTATCAAAATTTTGATATATTAATTAAAATATTTTTGAATGTTATTTAACCTTTGAATTCTTGGGAATGAATGCAACTTGGCTATGATAAATATCTATTTCTTTTTTTTATCTTTATTGTTCAGATTATTACAGTTGTTCCTCTTTTTCCCCCCATAGCTCCCCTCCTCCCAATTCCCACCCCAACCTCTGACCTTGCCCCCCCGTTGTCCTCATCCATAGGTGTACAATTATTGTCCAGTCTCTTCACGCATCCCCAACACCCTTAACCCCCGAAAATTGTCAGTCCACTCCCTTTCTATGCCT
>PVJC01004938.1:0-61305 GCA_004026665.1 Murina feae
TGAGATGGGACCCTATCTTTTGGGCCAGTCGAGCTGCCTGTGTTTGCTGCTTTCATTTCCCTCTGGCTCAGAAAGGATGGTTTGGTTTTGCAAATGAAGCCTGAGGACTTTTGCCAGCTTGCCTCCCCCCCTTCGCAAGAGAGGCGCCCAAAGCAGATATTTCAATATATTCCAATTTAGCCAAGGGAAGCCAGAACATGGATGCTGTTGCCAAGGAAACCACCCCCTTCCTCCCAGTGTGCTGTGCATACGTGTATCACTTCATCTCTTTGCTCTCCAAGGTAATATCATGGCCCCGTGCTTGGGGAAGGGTTTTTAAAAAGGCATATAAAACCTCTTAGCATCGAGAAGATTCATTAAATGATCTCACTCCAGAGAAGCTTAAATTATTCTTTTTAGACTCTTTCATGCCGAGGACGGGGAAATGGCTGAGTCAGTGCTATCTTTCTGAGCCCAGCTTGGTGTCTTGGTGGAAACAGTTTTCCGAAATAAACAAATCAGGGTTCGGAAGCTTCGACAGGGAGAGTGTGTTTGTAATAATAACGAGGCCGTCATGTAGCTGTATGTCAGCGGCTAATCTCTCCTGGGAGCTGTGTCGAGACCACCTTGATCCACAGGCCTCCTGGGGGCCAGGCCGAGTTTCCCAGGGCAGCCTTCAGAGCTCAGACAAGGGAGGGTCTCTGTGGCAGGGCCACCTGTCGGAGACCCCTGGTTGGGGAGCTGCATGGGGGTTTCTGCTGTCCAATCCTCCCTCGCCCACACCCGGGGTTGTTTCTGTCCTCCCTCCAGTACCTGGTCTCAGGCTGCCTCTCTCGTCTCCCGATGGCTGCTGGCACCCTCTGCATCCCCGCCTGCCTGATTCTGTATGTTCAAGTCAGCACAAGTCACCCTCTTGCCTCACAGCCAAAAAAGGCAAACCTGGCCCCGAGCTCCATTCATCAGTGCTCCGAGCATCGCCCCGATTTCACACCTTCTTCTCTCAGCCGTTCCGGGCCTCTGGTGCTCAGACCCCCTCCTGCCCATGGGATGAGTAGATTCAGTTTAGCTCCCCTTGTTCCATTAGTGGAACCAGCCAACGATAGTGACTTGTATTAGTGGTTCTCTATTGGGGACAATGTTGCCTCCCTGAGAGACATTTGTCAATGTCTGAAGACGTTTTTGGTCATTACATGTGGGAGGGGTTACTCCTGGCATCTAGTCTAAGGCCAGGATGCCGCTAAAACATTCTCCAAGGTACAGGATGGACCCCACAACAAAGAATTATCCAGCCCCAAGTGTCAGTAGTGCCGAGGTGACAAACACCGGCTTAGATGTGTTCTCTCTGCTCCCTCACTTAATAAAGATTTATTGAGTACCTACTATGCACCAGGCTCTAAGGCAGGACCTAGGGATATGAGTTGAACAAGCTATTCATTGTTTGCTCACTTTCTCACTTAGAACCAGTTGGGAACCGTTAAACAAATTATACAACTAAATCATTTAATTCCAGCTGGGATCCTGACCTGGCTTAGCCCTCCTGCTCCGGTTCTGAGGTCCACCTGGTGCTGCAGCCCTACCTGCCCCAAGCGGAGGGGGCATGAACATCTTTAATGTCTCCCAGTGCCACCTCACCAGGCCTAGCTGCAGCACAGGTTGCAGTCAGCCACATAGCTCCCTTCCTGGACAAGCCATAGGCGTTCCTAGTTTAAAAGCTTTATTGTTAATTAAGGCGAGGCTGACTGGGAAGGGACAATGAAAACATTCCCTGAGATGTCACTAACACACGAGGACTCTGTCGTCTTCTGAAGCCCCAGTTGCTGCCCTGCCTCTCCTGAATGGCAGACAAAAGCCTCCCACTTCACCTCTGCTTCCGTCCTAGGTGGGACTCATCACCCCTTGCCCCCCAGCCTTCTCACCAGCCCCTCCTCTGACAGGCTTATGCAATGCCATTCAGTCCTTCGGGGTTAGGAGTATGGACGTTAGAAGCGGATGACCTAAGATTGAATTACACCTCCACCTCTTGCCAGTTGAACAAGTTAATTAACTCCTCTGTGCCTCAGTTTCTTTTTCTGTAAAATGGACGTATCTGAAATGTCTATCTCATATGGTCTTGTGAGGATCAAATGAGTTGCTCTATGTGGAGTTCACTTATGTTTTGCTGTCATTATCACTGCTGCTACTTTCCCGGCATGTTGGCCTGTGATGCAAAGGAAGGAGAAACTCCCATCGCTGCCCCTCGTGGCCATCTGCTCGCCTCCACGGGGCTCAGCCATGCCTGATGCGCCACAGACTGCAGAGAGGTCCATGGATGCTCTCTACCTGGGCCTCTTGAGGGATTCCGTGTGTAGGAGGAGGATGACAATGACTGTGGAAGCAGAGAGTTGTCATGGAAATCACCTGTTCCAGGTCACTGCAACCTGGGCTCTGGGCTGGCTCTGCAGGGCCTGCCTCGCACTGGGTCTCAGCCTCCTGTTCGTCATGGGGCTGATGAACTGAGACGCCTTGCTTCCTGCCACTCGGCTGCCAGGTTTCCTCTGTGCAGTGTGGCTCGGGCTTTCGCTGTCTCCCAGAGCCTCTGGGGATAACACTGGCAGCACAGGGCCTGGATGGCTACCCTGTGTGTGCGGCACGGGTGAGGGAAGGGCCACTCTCCTTATGACTGGGCTAAAGACTTACACGCCATCTCACTTGACCCTTGGATAACACCAAGGACGACGGAGCGTCGTGACCTCATGGGCGAGGAAGCTCCAGTGTAGACGTATTAACTCACCTGCTCAGGGTCTCATAGCCGGAGGTGACAGCCAGGGTTGGGAGTCACCATCTGTCTGCCTTTCATGCTCATGCCATACCTCTGGATGTGTAGTTGCTCCTGGCCAGTTGGGGAAATGCCACGTCTTCCAAGGGCTGCCCACACCGGCTCCCCATCTGGGTGACCAGAGTCAACACAATGCCAGCAGGGGACACCTGCACTGCCTGTGTCTGGTGGGCTGGGGTGGCCCAGGTGGTCTGCCACAGGGCTGTGGACTCCAGTGGGCTCCGTGGCCTGCCAGCTGCCCCGAGGCCAGAGGATCCAGATACCCTGTGCCCACTGGGCACCTCCTGGGAGGCCAGTGACTGGTGTCAGGACCCATGACCCAGCACTGACAGTTCTGTCTGCTCTGGTCTTTTCTTCCTACCTGCCTTCTAATCCAGCGCTCACACACAAAGCCTCCTGTGCTCCTGCTTCCCTCCTCAGCCCCTGCCCGGCTTTTGTACTTTATGATGCAGGGACTTTGGTGCAGAAACTCATTAGAGTCATTATTCCGTGCACAGAAGAGTGTCTTTCATCCCATTCATAGTTCATGTTCCTCCCACTTGATCTTTCCACGTTAATTCCCGGCGTTACACAATGCGCACAGCTTCTCACTGGGGATCGTCTTTCTGTGGAGTTGCCATTGTTACTCTCCTCACGAGGAGTGCCTCTATTTATGTACTTATTAATATCTAAAAAAGGTTTCAGTGTTTCAGATTGATGTCTGATGCTATTGACTTGCAGTGATCACAGGGAGTGGGTGACATTGTAGGAGGAGATGGGGGGGCAGGGGACAAACGTCTGGATTCTCATTCCCACTGTCACCTTCCTCTCTTAGGGGTCTGGCATCCACCTGTGAAATGAGCAGACCATACCCCACGGCCTAGTCCAACAGTCGCATTTGGCATCAGCTGCGTTTTTGGAGGGTAGTTCAAATTCTGTCTAACTTCCCATGAAAGGACTGTGTGGGGAGGAGACAGGGCCACCCACAGAAGCACAGAAAGACTGAAGAATTGGTCCTGACTGGGGCAGACCAGGGCAGCTCTGGGGAGCTTTGTGGGAGGGAAGAAGGAGATCTAATGGTTGGCAATGGTTCTCTTCTCATCTCAAGGTTCAAACTGCAGGGAGAGAGCAGGGGATGGGCTCATCTTGGGTCACATGTTCAAGGAGAAGGTGGGGTGTTTTGACTGACAGTTGCACTAAGATTTCATCCAATGAGGACAAGAGGTTCTCCAGAGTAAGGTGTTGTTTCCAGAAAAAGGGCCGTGCATTCTGAGTAGATGGAACAACCTATGCCCACTCCACAGTCCAAAGACTGGGGAGGTGCTGAGGCCACTGGACAGAGAGGCAGAAGCAGGTCTTTCTGGCTCTCAGTTTTCAACCAAAAGACATAGCTCTGGGTCTCAGCCATTGCCTTCTAACTCAGGGGCTGGCAAATGTCTGAAAAGGACCAGGTAGTAACTTTTTTTGGCTCTCTGGGTCATACGGTTCTGCCATAACTACTCAACTTTGCCACGATGGCCTGAAGCAGCCAGAGCCAATTTGTAAATGATGGGTATGGCTGCATTCCAATAAAACTTTATTTATGAAAACTAGCAGCCACTGCTTTGGCCACAGTGTGCTGGCCCCTGTCCTAGCTGACCACTCTCATTTCGCAGAGAAGGTCTCTCCCTGCTGTAGCAATCCATGTGTCTCTAAGACCACATTCTCCGACTTGGCTTTACTGCCAAACAGCCAGCGAGCCTGTTGACAATACAGATGCCTGGCTCACCTGAGACTTTCCAAATCAGCCTTTCCAAGGGTAGGCCCAGGGCTCTGTTTCCAACATGTGCTCTAGGTGATTCTGAGCAACGCCGTGCTGCGAGCGGGCCCAAGAAGCGGTCAAGGAGACATGACCACCTTAGGTGAAACACGGAACTAATGCATGAGATAGGGCGGCTGAGAAACTGAGCAGAGGGCGAGGCTCCGGAGGGGGGAGTGTGTGTGTGTGTGTGTGTGTGTGTGTGTGTGTGTGTGTGTGTGTGTGTACATGCAGGACAGGCTTCAAGGGAGGGACCAAGATGGCCCTGCAGGGAAATCTGAGCTGCCACAGCGCTAACATGGCTTTTCCTAGCTGTCAGTCTCACATTAATTAGCCAAGAGGGCAGTGGGTTAGAAGTCCAGGTGCTGAACTGAGCCATTTGGTTCCCTGTGGTGAGGCAGTGAGGTGTCTGAGCAGTTTTCTGCTTTCATCATTCTGGAGAGGCCGCACCCATGACTCAGCCTCATTCTCTCTGGCTTCCCTCAAAGGCTCCCCTCCCCCTGCGATTGTGACCTGCTGCCCCACAGACCTGCTTGATCACAACCCTCTTCTCTTTTGCCCTAGATGACACTCACTTGTGCATCTTTCTGGTCCTGGCAAACTCAGCTTCTTCTTGATGTAATTTTTAATGGGACTAAGATCTGAGAGTGGCTCTCTCCCATCTCTCTCTTCTTTCCATGTTCCTTCTCCCCCCAACAAATACCCACCCCTAAAATCTTCGGGGCCCTTTCTGCTGGAGGGAGTGCACCATATAGGTGATAGCAGATCAGCTTCAGCCTTAGAGAGAAGAAGCTATTGTTCCTAGGATGTGGCCCTGGACGCAGGAGGCCTCTGGCCATCACTGCTCCCTCCTGCACCCAGGGAGCTTTGCTTACTAAAATAGCAGGCACTTATGGCCGGCCCAACATTCATCTCGCTCTCCTGGCAACAGGACACCCTTTTCCTTGGGAGTCTGCTCTACCCGTTTTGAGTCCATGCGGACTGAGTGTGATAACCCCAGGGCAGGCACATGACCCGGGCCTGGCAAATCGTGCATTAGTCATTGGTACAGGATGGGTCTATGGGTAAAGTTTCTCCAATGCTGGCACTGGTGTGGGGTTTTGGAGAGAAGTGAACTCTCTTTCTGGATTTGGGGTTCTGATGCTGTCAATCTGGAATTTCTGGGGTCCTCCAAGTGGGGAGTGTGTGCCCGAGATTGAAAGCAGCGCAGAGGAAAACAAAGCCAAAAGATGGACCAGAGAGAGGACCAAAGAGTGGGGAGCAAACACAGCTCCTGAGCCTCTGGATCCAGCTACACCTGCAACCAGGACCTACTGGGTAGGCTTTTCCACTGCATGAGTCTCACATTCTCTTTTCAGATTAAGCCAGTTTAAGTGGCAACTAAGGGAATCTCGATTGACAGTTTACTTGATGCTGCAGGGTGAGTCGCCCAGCAGCATTACCTGAGATGCAGGTAGACCACTGCAGTCAGCTGTGAACTTCTTATTGTCCTAACGGGACAGGACAGATTATTGCCCAGGAATGAGCACAAGACAATTCATGGGAGCAGTGTGAGTCACAGGCCTGCTGTGCTCTGAAAGCTGGCAGATTGGCACAGGTCCCTTCATGTCTCTGTCCAAGACCTCCTGCAGCACCCAGCATGGTCCTCAGTAAATGTGTTGACTGCCTGGACAATCCAAGAGCAGCACTACCCTCCTCATTACTGCCCAGTCCCTCCACACTTGCCTGCCTATCCAGTATCACTCCTCTCACCCAGTTTCCAAGCTAGAAGCATTGCCTCCTTTTCTCTTTGATATGACTCCAGCCTATTCCTATTTTCCATCTCTGCTGCCACTTGCTTGGCTCAGACTTCACCTTTCCCGGGAGGAAGCCATATGCCTTTGGATCTGACACTGAACCTGGGTGAATGGGGATGAAGCAGGATCCTAAAAATGCGAATGTCCCCAAGGATGGATGAAAAGGAAATACAATGGCCCTGAACACTCAACTAAGACATTAACCCATAACCATAACATGTAATGGAACAAAGACACAAGGTCATTTTCAAGAGGCAGTGGGCCAAGGAGCTTAGAAATTACTTACTGTATGCATGGGAAGGTGGTGCCTCTCAGCAGGGAGACTCATCAGCCAATAGGGACAGAGCAAATGAGGTGGCCAGGGGCATATGTTGGCAGGGCCCTGGATGGCTGGACTGGGCCTTTGGCCCACCTGACAAACCTCTGTCTGTCAGGAAGAAGGACATATCATAGCCTGATGCCACCGGTTGCCCTGGCAACACCCTTATGCTCTAGCTTCCTGTGTTGCTAGCCATGGGGGAGAGTATGTGGTCAGGCAGCAGAACAGCCTACAAATGAATATAATGGGATTGGGTCACTGCCCTTGTGAGTGTGAGTCAGCATCCAGCAGCCTGTGGAGTCTGATGGCCGATGATTCTGCATTCCTGTCTGTAGGGCTCAGGCAGGCCCTGGTCCAGGTTCTCAGGGTTGGGAGGGTATCCGTGGAACCTTTGGCCCCCACCTGAGATACTCTGACTGATGAGGTTGGAACCTCATTAAGCCCTTTGATAAAACTACTCCTCGAGGGATGCTGAGCACAAGCAAAGCCAAACGGGCTGCCGGGAGGCAGTGACTACAGTGCCAGGCTGCCTGCAGGCCTCCTTTCCTGCCTCCATCTCACAGTCAGCTACTGACTGGCTTTGGGGTTGACTTGAGTAATTTAAACAGAGTCCGTTTTAATTCCCCTAAGACCCCCGCATGCTGTGTTGAAATGAAACACACAACAAGGAAAGGAAAAATGGCCTCCTTATTTGGAAGCTGTGAACACAAAGGGAAAAGACGCTTGCTCCTCCACTGAGTCTTCCTCTTCTGGGCCCATAGTGGGTCTCATATCTTCTGGACTTTGCTGCCCCACTGGGTGTGACTTAAGGTAGGTGATATTGTCATGATCCTCCACCTGCCAGGATCGGGCTGGGATGCCCCTTGCTTTCAGTGACTTTGGCTTTTTGGTACTGGGAAGGTTGTGAATTATCCTTCAGAAGCATTTGAGAAACTGGGCTGAGCACAGAAGCAGCAGCCCCACTCCTGCACTCCAGAGTGCAGATCCTCAGGTGCCTCCTAGAGGGATCGGAGGGTCATAACTCATCTGGCCCCTCCTAGGAGCCAAATGGACAAGTGAAGGTCTATTTGCTACAGACTCTACTGCTTTATGTGACTTAGAAGTACACAGCGTGGTGCTTGTAGAAAGTAGAACATTTTTCTGGCTAAGCTCTGCTGACCTGGACAAAATCATTTCAACTCCATAATACACTGTGAGCCAGTGTGTACTCACTATGGGGACCGCAGACATCATTAGCACGGCCTGCTTCTATTGCTTTGTTCCTTCTCCAAACCTCTGCGCTCACTTCCATCTCACTCTCTTTTGGCGGTTAACCCCATGCCCTGCTTTGTAGAGAAAAATAGAAGACGTCAGATGGGAATGCCAAACTCTTATCACAAGAATTTTAAACTTAAGGACACTGTCTGCCATCCTGTCTTCATGCTCCAGACCTGTTCTTGACCAAGGTTGATGCAAACCTCATGCTGCTGTCTTCAAGCCCCTCCTTGCTCTATCTTCATGCTCTCCCTTTAAACCAGTTTGGTCAGCATTGTATATTTTTGTGTCTTCTCCATATTTACAAGGAGTTCTTTCCTCCCACTTCTTCCACTTCCTCCCCACTTCCCATAAGACACTCTGTCTTATCATCCTCATCTCTATTCACAGCCAAACTTAGTCTACACTCACTTCCTACTTCCTCATCTCCCACTTACCCTCAGTCTATTTCATAGGGCCCCTGTCCTCATACTTTCCCCAGAGTGCTCTGCATAAAGTCCCCAGGAACTTACATCTTCCCAAATCCAAAGGCATGTCTCAGTCCTTAACTCACTCAAACTTGAAGAAATATTTGACATTCTCAATAGTTCCCTCCTGCAAAATCTCTTCCCATGGGTTTCACACACTGAATTATCCTATTTTCTTTTCTCTCCTCTTCCTTCCCAGTTTCCTGTGGGAATATTCTCCCTCTGTCTGTTCCTTACTTCAGTGATTTCCAAATTTAGAGGTGCCTAAAAATCATCTGGGCTGCTTGTTAACATGCAGACCAGATTCCGGGGTTCCATACATTTTGATATGGTGGTTTTCACGCAGGCCCGGGAATCTGATGCATGCAGTCCTTGGACTACATTTTGCAAAACTCTCCTTCATTATTGGCAGTTCTTGGTGTGGACATTCTGACTCTTTGCCAGTCATATGGCTTTTCAAATTTCATCTGGCCCAAGGCATCAGCTGCCACCTACAATCCACTTTCTATTTCTAGCCCAGTCATTGCTCTTGCACTTCAGAACCACACACCCAACTACCTACGAGGGAACTCCAAGAGGATGTGCCAAGGACCCTTGAGATGTTTCAAGTGGACCCTCTCATCTTCTCTAAGTCTTCCTGCCTCCATGTCCCCTTCCCTGCGACTGGCACCACTACCTACCCAGTTAACCAAGTGAGAAACCTTGCCCCTCACCGAAGACCCAATCAATTTTCAAGTCCTGTTCACTCTAATTCCTAAATAGGTTTCACATTTAACCATTGCTCTCTATTCCTACTGCTGCTGCCCCTTCAGGGGCCCCATGATTTTTCTCTCAGAGATGCCCCTACATGGTTCTCTGCCTCGAAGCTTGCTTTCTTCCATCCAGTTTCTACCCAGTGATTGAGGGGCTTCTCCAGAGCTCAGCCTAACCTTGTCATTCCCCAACACTTGAGTCTGCAGTAGTGTCTAGTGGCCTCTGTTTGGACAAAATGCCCCCTCAGGTTGGCATACAAAGCCTGTCATGGCTCCCCTCCCACCTCCAGGTACCCATCCGTCAGCAAGACCAAGCAGCTACTTCCCAAGCTTGGCTCTGTCCCAGCGCTGGGCAGAAAACTCAAAAGATCATGGCAAAGTTCAGTAAGTTTCTATCCTTGAGGTAAAATATAAAGGTTCAGATCGTCAAATCAGATTCCTAAGAATTAGAGATCTCAGCCAGTATTAAGTTTTCCTAAAAATTGCAAGGATACACCCAAGTAGCTACGAGGCACAGAGAAAGCCTGTGCTCTGGACCCACCAATACTCTCCCAGGATCTTTCTTGCCACATTAAGAAGTGCTCTGGCTTGGATTTATCAAAAGAGGTGTCTCTGTGATAGAAGTGAGTTATTCCTTACCAAAAAGAGAGCTATTTTGGTGATGAAATATCTCCATTTCATTCTGTGATAGTTACATAGCTTGCAGAACATTTCCCAGGGAGCCATACTCCATAAATCCACAGGGTCCAGGTTTGTTTACCCTCAGCAGCCCGAGACAGCTAGGCTGTATCTTGCTAAAAGCATTCCATAGATAAGACTTCTTCTCCTAGCCAACATCACTCTTGTGTTTGCCAGGGGCTCTGTCACTAGTGTGATATGAGGGGATTTGGCCGGGTCATCTTTCTCTCTTCTCAGTAAAGGTGGAGAATGCTGGTAACCCTTTCCTCCCCGTCCTGCTCTGCTCACCTTCTACATGTCTGTGTTCCTGGAGCTCTGTCTTAGGCCTCCTTGTTCCTTCCTCTTCACATGGGCCACGGAAGACTTCCTCCTCCATTCCTCTGGCTTCCTTTTTCTAAGCATAGTCTCCCACATCCATATCCTATACCCTTGAGCTGCAGACCCACGTGTTCCATTGCCAATCGGTCACCACCATCTGCCTGTCCTCCAGGTCCTCAACATACATGCCCAGTGTTGACTTCTTTCCTGGCTCTCCAGATCCACTCCTCCTCCTCTGGCCCCCTCTCAGGGCAATAACACCGGAATCTACCTGGTTGCCCAGAAACCTGGAATTGTCCTGGTCCTCCCAGTTGCTGGCTCTTTAACTAAGGGTAAGTCAGAGACGGTAGCTTCTCTGAGTCTCAGTTTCCACATGTGTGAAATGGGGATAATAGGAAGATTTGCATCACAAGCTATTGTGGGATTAAATGAGCTGATGCAGCTAAATACTTAACACAGTGGCTGGCACACAGTAAGTACTTAATAATCTCAGCAAGTGTCCTTACTCTTCTTTCTGCTCTTCGCCATGGCTACTCCCTATCTGTTGCCTTTCTCATTGACCATCGGTGGCTTTCCTCTCTGCTCATTTTTAAAAAAATATATCTTTATTGACTTCAGAGAGGAAGGGAGAGGGAAAGATAGATAGAAATATCAATGATGAGAGAGAATCATTGATTGCCTGCCTCCTGCACGCCCCCCACTGGGGACTGAGCTCCAAACCTGGGCATGTGCCCTGACTGGGAATTGAACTGTGACCTACTGGTTCATGGGTCAATGCTCAACCACTGAGCACACCAGCCGGGCATCTCTCTGTCCATTTTCTGCTGGCTCTGCAGAGGGAGGGCTGAGCTCTGCTCTGAGAAGAGGTGAAGTGAGAGGGCCAGGGAGGAGGCGGGTGGCTCTCACTCCTGGCTGGGGCTGATTTCTTCTGGACCAGCAGCAGTCGAACATGCCTCACTGTGAGAATTAATTCCCTTCCCGAGCTCCCCTCAGCTAGATGAGAAGTGTGCGTGCCTCCCATTAGCATGAGCATGACCTCGTTTCTTGTGCAGCGACAATCCTGGGCTGATTATGCTCAGGGAGCATCCCCACCTGCCGGCCTGGGCTGTGAGACACAAGCCCCTCACTTTAACCAGCAGAGTGGTCCCAGGTCCATACCTTCCCTGCATTCCACAGGCAATGCGTGTGTCCCCCCACTCCCCGCCACAGGACGGGTGAGGGAAAAGCTCCATTACCCCCCGCCCTCAACCCTCCAGTTGAGGACTTGCCCAGCAGCTTCAGAGCGAAGGGGAGCCATTCAGAGCAGTGGCTGGAAGAGTGCGGGGCTGGGCAGCTGGGCCCAGGCTGCTGTTTGCTAACTGTGTGTTTGGGACCGACCGGAACCTCCCCTTTTAGGAGGGCAGAGGGCTGGCCCGTGAGCCCTCAGGGCTTTTGAGTCTGCTGCTTGCTCATTCAAGGCCACCACTGAGCACAGCCTTAGAACTCCCCAAACCGGGCTCCCATTTTCAGTGTTGGAGGAAGGGTCTGACGTTCTCTGGAGACTGAGTCAGGAAGCCAGATCTATGGTTGCATAAAGGCCCTCCCCCAAGACCCCTCCCCTCCCCTGGGCCCCACCTCTGCTGAAGGCACCAGAGGGCTTCTGTTCCAGAGGAAAGGCCAAGGTCAGAGCCCAGCCTGGCCGCATGCCTGCCAGGAGGCACAAGGAAGGGGTCGGGGGCTGGAGGATGTGTGTGTGTTTCTTTGTTCAGACACTCACACACCAAGTATTTACTGAGGGTCTCCTGTGACCGGGTGGCAGTGGAGAGTGGAAAGACGGCTGTGGTTAGTGGGAGCTCCGCTGGCACCCAGACCAGCCTCTGACTGGAGTGTGACCTGGACGCAAAGCTCATGACCCCTCAGGCGTGGCTGCCGCCAGCACGGGGATGCAGGCCTCACCCCACACCCTCTCCTGCAGGAACTAGGATGTGCCAGGCCTCACAGAGGGCACCACGAAGGGCACAGAGGCCACTCAGAAAACACCGCAGTCTTTCCAGGTAGGCGGACCCCGGGCAGGACGTGTCCAGAAAGGCCTGGACAGAGGGGACCAACACACGGCCTGTAGCCTGGGGACTCAGAGGAGTGAGGGATGTCCCCAGAAGCACTTCTGTGGGGTGGCACTGAGTTGAGCCTGGAGGAGCAGAGAGGAAGGTCCTGTGCGGGGCAGGGAACAGCTGAGTTAACGCTCGGATGCACGGAGCGTGGGGGGCCGAGAGCCTGTGTGGTGGGGTGTGCAAAGGCGAGACTGTGTGCAGGCTGGTGTTTCTGGGCAGGCCCTAGGGGCAGTCTTTAGAGGTGGGGTGTCCTTCTGTCCACTCTCAGCACAGCAGTCTCAGGCAGTGGTCCTTCCCTCTCTCTCCAGGGCTGGACACGCTTTACGCAGTCTGTTCTCTGTTAGTGTACTTTCCCTCAGCTCCTCAATGGGGGAAACTGCCATTCACTTGGTCTCAGAATAACTTGTCTTTCTTATTGTAAAATATTAAACTGCTGATGCCAGACCCCTTTGCCTCCTCGTGGCCGTGTGTTTCTCAGTCACACATCTCCCTGCCCTGCACACTGTGCGTCTGCTTGTTGCGGTCCTGGTTCTGCACCGAAATCTCAGCTGTGCGAGGGCTGAGACCTGGCTGTTTCGTTGGCTTCTGCTTCCCTAGCCCTGGGAGGACTCTGCGATCAGCAGGCTTTCCATGCACGTTTGAAGAATCACGGAATGAGTAGCAGTTGGGCTCATGGGTCTTTGATCACTTGTGATGGGGCAGGTTCATGGGGCAAGAGGCTGAGTAACTCGCCCAAGCCCAAATTCCATGACCTGGCAATGCTCCCGTGCGAGTGGTTAATTATTGCAGGAGGCTCAGTGCTCCCACGGAGGTGGTAACATGGTCCTGAAGCTACACCAGGGCTATGCCTGCGGCTGGCTCTTCTCATCTCTCCCGATGATAGTCATGGCTTGTCGTGGGGTACTGATTGCTAAGGTGACAGCATGCTGAACTGATGGCAAAGGTAGAATACAGCAAAGAGAGAGTGGATTTTTAACTTATCGACAGTCTTCTTTGAACAATGTCCTTTAAAATGGCATTGGGAAGGGGTATCCCCCCCCCCCCCCCCCGGTGTGGGTTGGGGTCATGACATCAGTACCGTTTGCTGATCTTCAGCAAGCAGCCAGACTGGTTTCTGTCTTCCTTATGTACTCAGGCCCCCATGGGACCAGTGATATTAAAAAGAAGGAGGGTCCTAGTAGGAAATATAGCCGAATGTCAATGGTTCTGAATGGACATCGAGAGCCCCGGTCCATTCCAACCCTTTCCATGCCTGTGGGCACTCTCGGTGGATGCCTCTCCCACCTTTCCCCCAAGCTGAGCGCCAATGGCGGAGTACAACTCTACGGCAGAACCAGGTGTAGACCCGGGGCAGCAGGAGGGGGTGGGGCCAGGTGGGGATGGCACAGGGGATTCTGCAATTGCAATGTGACTCCTGAATATGAGCCCAAAGTCTCAAGATACAGCAGGATTGTGGAGATTCCTGTCTCTGAGCTTATTCCCAGGGTGTGGGAGGGGAGAATTCCAGGTGCAGAGGCCAAGTATAAAGGTGTAAATGGTATGTGTGTGTGTTTGTGAACTTATAGGTAGGGTCCTGAAGAGTGATAGGAAGGAGGAGGGGAGAAGGTGGGAGGAGAGGGAGTTGGTGAGGAAAGTGAAGGCCTTGAATTCCCTGGACATGAGGGGCAAGTCACTGCTGGGTTTAGGCAAGGGAGTGACATAACCAGATCTATTTCAGAAAAAACAGTCATGGCGAGTGAGTGTAAAGATGAGATGAGAGGGTGAGGCCAGAGGCAAGAGCATCGGTGAGGAGGCGGTTGAAGAAGCCTCATTAAGGCTGTGGCACTGAGAACAGGAGACAGGAGACTGGCCGGGGCCTGGCGAGGAACAGGTTGGTGTAAAAGAAGGAGGCCTAGGGGAGAAGTGAGGCTGCGACCCACCTGCTAGCTGCGTGGGGAGAGTTAATGGTGCCATTCACCAGGATGGGGGAAAGGAAGGCTTCTCTGGCTGAGGAAGGCGTTCTGTACCCTGGGTGATGTTCCATGAAATTACATGTCCCCCTCCACCACTGACCCAGGCCTACTGGGGAAGGGCCGGTTCCTGGGATCTTCCCCTCCCCTTTCCCTTCCCCTTCCTTCCTCCCTGGTATATTTTTCTGGTCTCCTCCATCCCCCTTTCTCAGACAGCTCAGGATGAGCTGCTGAGGAGGAGGAGCGTGGAGTCATGTCCAATCAGGGAAAGGTTATTAACCAAAGATGATAATCGTGGCCTCTCCCCATGTCTCCGACTTGGCAAGAAGCCAGACTCCACAGTGTAGGTAAACGCAGGTTCAGGACCTGCCCAGCCGCAGGGCAACCCGTGGCTCACAGGCCCTGCCAGACCCTTGTAATACGTACCCTGTGCCCCGTCTCTTCCCTGAGAGGGGTGATCTGTCTGCCCCTCAATGTTTTCTTCAAATAAGTGAAGTCCGTGTTGTCTAAGCCCTCACTTCTGGTGTGGAGGAAGGACTCCTGGCCCAGATGGCTTTTTCTGAGCATCTGTTTTATGCAAAACTCTGGACTCAGTGCTGGGGACCTGCAATGGACCAGATATTTCTTGGCACTTAGATCACTAGAACTTGGAGGAGGGGCCTTTGACCTTGACTGCATGTGCCTCTGTGAGTGGGTGGCAAGGGTTGGAAAATACTGCTGTTGTTACTAATTTCTAGGTGACTTTAATAGCTCCTCTGTGACTTCACAGCTCTTTCATTGCTTGTGTGACTAATTCTCTGTTTTCAACTCCTTCTGTTTGAAATACTGAGAGTGGGCTTGTCTTTCTGGCTGGATGCTGATTGATACAGATGTCTGATGAGGGTGGAACATGGGTAGTTCTAGGGGAAGAAATAGAAAGTGAGAAGGTATGGTAGATAGACTGTTATCCTCCATAAAGATGTCCACAACTTAATCTCAGGAATCTATGACTATGTGACATCACAGGGCAAAAAGAAATGGATTATCCTGGATTATCCTGAAAATTGTCTTGGATTATCTGAATGGATATCATGTAAGCATAAGGGTCTTTGCAAAGGAAGGCAGAGGAAGAGAGGCAGGGAGAAGTGATGGTGGGAGCAGCAGAGGTGGGAGTGATTGAATTGCTGGCTTCGTGATGTGGGAAGGAGCCAGGAGCGAAGAAATGCTAGCAGCCTCTAGGTTAGCGGTTCTCAACCTGTGGGTTTCAACCCCTTTGGTGGTCGAATGACCTTTTCACAGGGATCGCCTAAGACCATCCTGCATATCAGATATTTACATTATGATTCATAACAGTAGCAACATTACAGTTATGAAGTAGCAACGAAAATAATTTTATGGTTGGGTCACTACATGAGGAACTGTATTTAAAGGACCAGAAGGTTAAGAACCACTGCTATGGGTCCTGAAAAAGGCAGGGAAAGGGCTCTCCCCTAGAGCCCAGGAAGGAATGCAGCCTGCCAACACGTTGATGTCAGCCCAGTGAAAACCATTTCAGATTTTTGACCTGTGTAACTGCAGGGTAATACATATATGTTGTGTTAAGTCAGTAAGTTTGTGGTATTTTGTTATAGCAGCAATAGGAAACTAATACGGGGACCAGAGTTCAAGAGGCTACAAGTCATGCAAAGAAGTGTGGATCTTGTTCTGCAGGGCTAGGGACTCATCGCATATGGGAGTCATGCACACTAAATATATGTGCTCTGAAGTCGGACTGTGTGACTTTGAATACCAGCCTTGCCAATGACCAGCTTTGTTAGGCAGGTGTTTTAACTGCTCAAAGTTGAAGTGGTTCCATTTCCAAAACGAGAAAACTAGTTCTCATGTCATCGGGCTAGTGTAAGGATTAAAGGAGGTAATAGTAAACCCCTCAGCCTCTATACCCACATGAATAGTGGGTTTTATGATATGAATTGGAGAAAGATGTTACCCCTATACGGGTAAGGTGACCAGATTTTAACATTGGGACACCATTGACCGCTTGACCACCAAAAACCATATATTCCCTTCCCGCTCTCCCGCCGTTCCCTAGCCTGTCGTGTATTCTTTCCAAAAATCGGGACTTTTTAAAAATGCCGCAGTGGGATGTGGGACAAATAGTTAAAAATCGGGGGTGTCCTGCCAAAAGCGGAATGTCTGGTCACCTTACTACATGGCCCTGGCATGGAGCTCTCTGCCCACCCACGGAAGAAGTGGGTCCTGCTCGCCCTGCCCGCCCAGCCCCTCCTGCCCTCATGTTGTAGGCTCCTGAATCCCTGTGCCCCTTAAGGGCTATCCCAGTTACTGCTCCTGCACAGCGCTCCAGGCATAAGCTATTTTAGTTACAAATTCCTTGCAATGCTACACCTTCCCCTGCCCACCCAGACCAACCTCCCCAGGCCCAGCTGCCAGGTATTGATTTCTCCTTTAAATATGACTGCAGCCCAGGAGCATGTATAGATTAATTGACGAGGCTAGGCTTGTACCTGCACACTTCATTAACAGCTGCTACTAATTAGTGGAGTAGTCATTAAGAGACCTACTGGGGTTTTGAGGATAATAGTTTTATTTTTTTCCCCATGACTCTTAAGCATATAATAAATCGGGGAGTGCAACACCATGGCCCCAGGTTAGGATGGAAGTCACAAGCTGGCCCCCTCAAGAACACAACAGAAACTAGAATTTCACCATCGTGGGACCAGAGCCAGAAGGGCCTTAGAGTCATCTGGTCTACCCCACATGACTGCTGTGGCTGAGAGAAGGGCAAGGCCTGGCTCCCATGGTCACAGAGGGATAGGAAGGCGGAGCTGGAACAAACACCCAGGGCTGCTGGCTTTGCTCCAGGCAGGGCCCTGCTTGCTAAACGGGGGCTCTGCTGCATGTATTCCCATAGCCTAATGGGGAAGGTTTGAGCACACAGCCACTTCCCCTACCTGCCCCAACCTGCTGTGCTTTTCCCAAGATGGCCTCCTCCCATCTCACCCACATCACTCCAGACTTCCTCTCCCAGTGGGAGTCCAGATATGCTTGCTCCTTTTTCTCTCTTTAGTATGTTTATCTCCAAATGGCAGGACTCAACAATTGGCCTGGGGATCTTTGTGTTCTCCATGATGACCAAGGACTTGAGCCTAAAATGTGTGAGTTTGAATTTGGACACCCGGAGCTTCGCCCTCCCTGGACCAAGTGGGCTGTGTGTAGAGGGCCAAGCACAGGATGAGCATAGAGAAAGCGGGTCCTTTCTAGATGGTGGCCGTTGTGCCCTTGCTCCTCGGAGAATGTGTCTTTGCCCGCTTACAGTGCATTCCTGAAGCTGTCCCCGATCATTCACTGAGCGCACATTGAGATGTTTCACAGCAAAAGGAACAGAACCTTGACTTATTAATTTCTTCTTGTTTTGGAAATGCTGCTGATAATAATAACCACTAGCCTTCCTTGAAAGCTTACTATGTACCAGGTGGTATTATTTTAAGTGCTTTACATGGATTAATTCATTCTATCCTCTTGGAGACCTTATGAGACAGGTGTTTTTATTATGATTTCCATTTCGTAGAAGTGGAGATGAAGGTACTAAACTTGCCACAAGAAGGAGGTGGAGCTGAAGCCAGCATTCCAGCCCCTCGTTCAAGCCCTAAAGCCACAAAACTACTCAACTCCTTAGAGAGGTGGATTTCCTGGCTGAGGATAATCCCTGTCCCAATGCATGCTGTGTGGGTACAGCTGTGTTTTTGACACGTGTCTGCCTCCTCCAGACCTCAGCTAATTGATCTAAGGTGGGCACTTGAAGCAGGGGCTTCCCCACATTACACTCTTTGGCTCAAAAGCATGAGTTGGGCCAATCTGACTCCTACTTGGGGAGGTTTCAGAAAGAGGCTGAGCTTTGCGGTGGGAATTGTTGATGAACTAGACTGGAGACTGGAGACTCATCATGATCACCAGCTCTGAGTGACCAGAGGGAGCTGGCCAGCCAAGAAGAAGGACAGAGAGACCCTTGGTCTTGGAGGGGCACTGCGTGAGGATGGTTCTCAAGGACCCTGGCTGCTCCTGGCTTTCCGTTTTAAGATTCTGAGGAGGATCTGCTTTCTACTGAACTAGTCTTTCTCCTTGAGTCTCTCATTGAGCTCATGCCCCTCTCTTCCTTGTGAACAGACTCGAACGTGAACAATTCTCTTATTAGTTTTTAGGGTACTTCCAATGTGAGAAGGAACTCAACCCATCTATTTACGCAGGCCTCCTGCACAAGAACAATAGCCTAAACTAACATGGCTGGAATCTGTAGGTGAAGAACTCTAGAGACAGGGCCCAGTTGGAGATAAACATCTATAGCAGTGTAAGGATGGGTTGTTACATCATGATCATGTAGTGGTATAAACAGGTGTGAAGTGTCTTTCTTATTTATTTATTTATTTTTCTTCCTTTCTCACCTCACACTTCTAAGGTAAATGACCCAGGTTGGCAGAGCAGCTATGAGTCTCATAGTCATTCAGGAACTGGAGTCCTCTATGCCCCTGAAAGCCTTTTGGTGGTCTCATCGGTTAAAGCTGGGAGCTGTCATGCTTGGCTCCAGCCAGAGACAGAAGAGAGCCTCAAGGGGCACACAAGCTCTTCCCATCCATGTCCACTAATAAGAACTTAGCACATGACCCCATCTAGGTGTAAGCGAGGCTGGAAATGTAGTTTTGATCTGGGATCAGCTAATGTTTTCTATAAAGAGCCAGACAGGAAATATTTTTTGGCTTTGTGAATAATATACTCTTCTTGCATGTACTTTATCCTGTCTTTGTATCTTGAGAGCATCCCCAGACAATATGCAAATGATAGGTGGGGCTATGTCCCAATAAAACTTTATTCATGGACACAAAAACTTGAATTTTATATAATTTTTATGTGTCACGAATATTATTCTTTTAACCTTTTCCAACCATTTAGAAATGCGAAAGCCATTCTTAGCTCATAGGCCATTCGAACATAGGTGGTGGCTGGATCTGCTGCATGTGGACTCCTTGTCTAGATGGTGACTTTGGCCCAGTCACGTTTTGTCAGGGGGTATTGAGCTGTGGTGGAGAGTGAGGGGTCTCATAAGATCCACTCCAGGCTTTGCTAAGGAGCGACATTTTAGCAGACACAAGATTTTCTTCAACCCCTTTCTTTCTAAAGAGAAGAGCAGAGTGTGCTGGGCAAACACAGCTATGCCCCTCGCCCCACACTTTCCAGGAGTGAGCAGAGGAAGCAGCTATGCCCTGGAGGATTCCTGAGGCCAGTAGTTGTGGAGGGAATTACAGTGTCGCATAAGGAACTGGCAACTGGCCTCCGCCAGTGACCTCCTAGGCCAGCCAAGGTGAGGACATCCATGGCTAGAGTTAGGGGGCAGTGTCCTGCAGGGCAGCACCCAGTCCTCCGAGGAGGGGGACCCAGTCACTCATAAGCAGGGCACTCCCATCCCTGCTGCTGTGCCTCATGGAAGCTGTGCAGAAGGTGCCTTTGAATTGGACAATGACACTTTTTAATAATTAGAAACTGACAGCTACAGGCACTAAATGTGACCAGGAAACTGTCAGAAGGAATGAAGGCACTATTATATGGCAAGTTTGTTTTCTCCCCTCCCTCCTCTCCTTCAACTGCCAGCTTGTGGGGTTGAGGCTTGCAGAGTAAGGCTGATAGCAGTTATTGAGAAATATAAAATCACTCTGTTTGTACATCACCAAGCTTATACTGTCAATCAAAACAGCTACATATATTTTTGACATCAACCGCCAGTATTCTCTCTGTGCCAGAACGAAAGGCAGAGGAAGTCACCTAAGGGTGTGAGATCTGGAATCAGACCAGCCTGGGTTTGAGTCCTGGTCCTGTCACATGCTGAGTGACTCCCACAAGCCCTTTGGCTCCTCTGGGACTCAGCCTGTCACCTGTTAAATAAAGAAGACGAAAGCCTGTTGTGCAGATGTGTTATGAGAAGCCCATTTCAAATGCAAAAGAGGATTTTTGTGTCTTTCTCTGGGCCTCAGTTTTCTCATCTATAAAATGGAGGAGTTGGACTTTTGAGCTAGTCCTGTCCTGACATTCAGGAATTGTATCTCGAGTGGTTGAGTCTATGACCTACAGAAGGAGACAGCTGGCCTTCAGAGGTGCTTCTTCCTGGCAGGAAATTTTGAAGATAAAGGAAGCAGCAGCCTGATTAAGAACTTCTTGCTTTCCGACCCTCCCCATCTGTCACAGAACAACTCAAGCCCACCTCCTCCAGGATGCCCGCCTGGATTCTTCCAGGCAGGAGTCATCTCACCTTGTTTAACCTTGACCTCCGCTCCAGCCTTTTCCGCTTATTTGCTGGTCTTGCCTGGGGGGCTCGAAGGCCATACACTCCCTACAGTCACTCCTGTAATTGTACAGAAGTTTGACCCTAACCCTTACCCTGACCAAACCCTACCTCTGAGCTCTGTGAATGGGTCTAGCGTGCGTGCACACACACACACACACACGCATATACACGTGTTTATTTGTACAGGAAGCCCTGGAAGCTTTTGGGGCAGCAGTACTTGTGATGGGCTCTCATTTTGGGAGTCCTCCTGCCCCATGTGGAGGAGGATGCAGGGAAAGGAGGATGGGCAGAATGGAGTCCAATGTGGAGAAGAAGATGGGTTCAAGAGCTGTGAGGAGGAAGAGCCAACAGCACTGGGAGGCAGGGGAGAAGGAGAGGGAGCATCGAGATGATTCCCTGGTCTCTGTTTGAGCTACTGGATGGATGGAAAAGTGGATGTCGGGAGGAAGATGGTGGATGTGTTGGCACGAGAGGCCTGGCAGACATCCAGGTAGATGCAGGCTTTTATCTGGCGTGTTGATAAAAATGGGGGAGTTTTGGGCGTGGAGATGGGGACTACTCCCCTGGAGGAGTTAAATCACTTGGTGAGAGTAGGGAGGCCTGGGTGGGGCATGGCACACTTTTCTCAGTGCTCCATGGCCTCGTCTATAAATGAGACCAATCTTCAATTATGCACCAGTTATATCTATCTATCTATCTATCTATCTATCTATCTATCTATCTATCTATCTATCTCCCTCCCTAATATGCATATAGACCAAACTGTGGAACAACCGAACAACTGAACAAACGATTGCTATGACGTGTGCTGACCACCAGAGTGCATGTGGAACATGGCAGGCATCTGCTGCAGCGGGATGGTGGAGCAGGTGAGTGGGGCGCCAGACCAAGATGGGGCACTGGTTCCTGTCATCAGGGAAAATCTCTAGTGGTTACTGAAAATTCGTTGCTCCCACACTCTGCGGTCCTGCCTGGCACTCACACCTGCTGCCAATGCCATGCAGCAGCTTTGGGAGTGGAGGTGGTGAGAGTAGGGCTGCTGGCAAACAGGGGACTGGGGGCCAAGGTGAAAGGGGCAGGGGGTGCGCAGAGGATGGGCCAAGACCCACCCTGGTTCTCACCATAGCTCAGCTTGCGACCACAGTTCCTTTCAAGGTGCACGAATTTGTGCACTGGGCCCCTAGTATAATATACCCACCTTGGTCAACCAGAGGAAAGCAAAGACAGAACTAAGAGAAAGCAATACAGTGGGCAGATTGGCAAGGGCAGTCCCGGTGCCTCCCCCACACGCCTACCTGCCACCCAATGTCAGGGTCTTTGCATGTGCTGAGCTGATCCCTGAACCACCTGTGCCCTGATTTTGGGCTGGCTGGCCTCTCATTCTTAAGGTCTTAATTCAAACATTGCTGCCTCAGAGAGGCCTTCCCTGACCAGACCACCCTGCCTCAGATTGCGCTGCCCGAGTAGTCCCCACAGCAACACCCTGTCCATGCTCTTTCCCGAGCCCTCTCCCAGCACCTCCTGAAGGCCTTTGTGCATCCCTTTGTGCATCCTTCTCTTATTCCTTCTGACAATAATGTAAGACACTGTGGGCAGGGCTTGTCTGTGTCCTGTGCGCAGCTGCTTCTCCAGTGGTCTCCTTGGCTGGGGTGATCCTCAGCTCCCCCGTCCCCTTCCTCCTCCCCCCAGGAGCCACACCGTGGGCTCTAGCTTTAAGTCTCACTGGGACCAATGGGCTGTCTCTACCTTAGCCACTTCTCTCTCAACTCCATTCCTCAGCAGGTCTTGCCAGGTGCGTGGCGGCCACTTGCATCTGCCTAAAAGGGAACTCTTACGCGGTTCTTTTACCTGAAACTCTCAAAGGACAACGGAAAATAACTCCGAATGCAGCCTGGCATTTCCCAGAGGCCCATGCAGTCTAGCCCCTGCCTACCTTTCCAGTTTCCTCTGCTCTTTTGCTGCCCATTCCTGCTGGACCAGACTTCGGCTCAGCCACTCCCTCTTGCTCACTGTGGAGCCTCCACCTGGGCTGCGGCTCTCCCTGGAGCACCCAGCAGGAGCTTTGTAAATACTTACCCACAATAACCGACAAATCCAGGAGAACAAAGGGAGGAAAAATCCTCACCAGCACAGACTGGCCTCCCGCTTGCCTCCTCTTCAGGGAAAGCCAGCAGCGCAGCGCTCATGCTCATTGCGCTTCTTTCTTAAGCCTCACCCTCTCGTCTGCCTCCTAGCACTGGATGCCTGAGCCCCAACCCAGGGCCTCCAACTGCCTCCAGGGCCGCGGTCCCCCGGCAGCCTTAATTAATTGTAAAATTGATTAAGCAGCCCCCTTTGTTGGGCCGGGCTGGTGTTTATTTGTATTTTCATATTATTATCCTTTTATACTTCTCTGGGCGCCTTCAGCTCTCTACTGACACCTTTTATTGGGGAAATGTTAATTTAAAAATCATCTATAATGCAGGTGTCACAAATCAAAGCTGTTCGGTAATGAGTTGCTCTTATGTCGTATAAAAACAATTAATTAAAACCCTTTCTGAGAGAGCCGCGCCAGCAGATTTATGTTTCCCAGTGTCTCCCCGCGACCTTCCTTCTTAAGGACCCTCACGCACTCAGCTGCTTCTATGGGAGGTGGTTTCCTCCCACCTCTGCTCGGAAATAGAGTCCCAGCCTGGTGGCGTGGCGAAGGCTCCAGGAGGTCGCCTGGTCTGACCTCCTCGTGGTATAAATCGTGGAAAGGGACTTAGCTATGGTCACAGAGCAATGGAGTGGCAGTACCAGGCTCAGAACAGACTCTGCTGCCAGGTCCTGCCCCTGTCCTTGCTGCTGGCATTTCTTCTGTGCCCTCCTTGGAGGAGCAGGCACCAGGCCCAGGGGTGCTGGGGGCTGTGGGGGGCAGGGGGAACGTGTTGAGGATGTGGGTGGAGAAGTCCAGGTGGGGAAGGTGTGACAGGGAGAACCAAGCTTGGGGCTTAGCCCCTGACTTCTGGATTGTTCCACCTCAGTGTGGAATATGCTTCCTTTCTGTCCAACACTGTGTGATCTGGGGACTGTCCAACGCAAAGTGGAAGATGCCAACAAGGTGGCGAGCTGCCCCTCCTGGTTCGGAGCCGCCCCTCCTGCGGGCCTCCTGCCCGCCCGGCTGAGGGAGGCCCCCCTGGTGAGCTCATCCTCCCCCTGCGTGGGGCTGGGAAGTGTCTAATCCAGGCTTTTATCTGGCATCCACAATTATAATGTCAAGATTGAATAATCTGCCTTTATCTCCCGGGTGACAGCCATGTAGAAACTTCAAAAGAAACAGTTTTGCTGGCACCTAACGGCTTTTGTTAATTACTATATCCCAGAGAAAATGAAATAAAGGAGGAAGAAAAATGATATTTCTCTGTGACAACTTTGTAAAAATATCAATGATGAAGCGGCACAGTTTAAGGGCTTTAACTATTCATGCAGCCAAGAACATGCCTCTACCCACCCATGCACGCGCGCGCGCACACACACACACACACACACACACTCATATCTGCCTTCACACACAATACACACTGTCACATACACTCCCTTTCATAAAACACCTCACACAACTCTCACACACACAGCACATACCCAACACAACCTCCCCCGACCCCTCCCCCCCCCCCTCATACATGCTGGACACACTCCTGTACCTGAGTCTTGGCCCTACTAGTATCACATTGTAGCTGTGTGGCCGCAGGGAAATCATTTTACCTCCGTGCAGCAATGCCCTCACCTGTAAAATGGGGATCACACTAGGATGTCCTGTACAGGGACACATGAAGACTAAATGAGGTGAGACAGGTACAGTGTCCCCCAAATGCTAGCTGTTATTTGCGGGTGTACAGGGTGGCTGGCTGACTCTGTCTGTGAAGGAGGGGCCTGGTGTTTAGGGTGTCTTCATGGAAGAGGTGATGTTTAAGTTTGGAAGCAATGTAGAACACATCCCAGGCGTGGGCAACAGCATGTGCGAAGGCGAAGGCTCAGAGGCGTGGTAGGGCATGCATGTTCCATGAATGCTGGAGGTTGTTGTGACAGGAGGATAGTGTGAGGCATCAAGAGGAAGATTAGGTGGGAGAAGATTCTGGAAAGGTAGGCAGGATCTGACGGTGACAGAGCATGTGTTTCACTCTGAGGGGGTGCGGTTTTCCTGTAGAAGCGAGGCCACTGAGGGTTGCAGACTGGCAGAACAATCAGAGCAGGACAAGCAGGGAGGGGCTCCACAGTGGGCAAGGCACAGCCCATCCGTCATAGGACTGGGATGCTGAGCAGTTCTCAAAGCACGGGGTGCACCTTGGCAGACCAGCCGCCCGTCTCCCTCACTTTGGTCTGGAAGGCCCCGTGGAAGATAGAACTTGTGCCGGGGAGCCTGGGGAGCCCGGGGAGCCTGGGGAGCCTGCTGCCCTCAGAAAGACTGGGCAGGAGTGGGAGTGAAAGCAGGATTTCCTAAACCTGTGAGATTTAAGACAGACCCTCCTCCCTTTGGCCTGATGGGATTCCTGTTGTAAAACTCTCCTTCCCTGCGAGGAGCAGCTAGGTAGCATTTCCTGGTATTTGTGGGTCGGGTCTCAGTCCACAGAGGAAGTACAGAGATGAGGATGGTCTGAGCTTCCACACGTGAGGGGGGCTGGGATAGGAAGCTGGACACTTAGACTAAGAGGCCACGCTGTTGGCAGGGGGAGGGGGCTGGGTCCGCCCCGTAGACGCTCATGATCTTCCATCTTGGTCTGCCTGCCTGCCTGGGAGCCAGGTGGTGCCCCTCTGGGCTGTGTGAAAGGATGGCACCTAGAATCAAAGGCGCAGAGAGGAGAGATGTCGCTTAATGAGGGAATGACTGGAATCTGCCGATTTCCAAACTCCTCAGCAGCAGGGGCCTTCAGTCAGATGAGTGCCGAGGGGAGGGGGAACCTGGGTGTACAGAGCAGGGGCCTGGGCTGCTGGGGGGAGCCTGGTGACCTCAGGATTGCTGCAGAGGGTGGGGAAGGCACCCCTGCAGCTGTGCAAGATCTGCATGGCCACCAATGGCCATGTGTCCACTGCTTGACCCCAAGCTGCCTCCTAGGAGCTCACTGAAAACTCCACCCCTGGGTGAGGCCAAGAAAGGGACACCAGCTTGGCCAAGGACACCCCAAGATATTGGTGGACAAGTGGGGTTCCTGCCCAAGGCAGGACTGTACTGAAGTAACTGACTTGGCGATTGGGACAAAGACACTGGGCTTTCACTTGCACGGCACTGATGCATAGACGAGGTTCAGTGACGCTGGTGTGTTCGGGACACAGCATCACAGTGAGGGGCAGTCCCGTCCTCTCCAGACCCCTGAGCACTTCCGGGGCTGACAACCCTTTCTCCAGGGTACTGATTCCAGGGCTTTGGAGCGCTCAAACTGAAGGCTCTGTACTGCAGTCAACATCTTCCTCCTGAGACGTCTCTGTACTGTAGCCAGCATCTTCCTCCTGCCCTGGCTAAGCCCCTTCATTCTCAGGGCCCCACACAAGGTGGTGGAGAGGGAGATGGGTTCACCCCCTCCCGCAATCAACCCTGCCAGGCCTAGGGGGAGCCATGGCCCCCGGATCTAATCCCAGCCAGGTCTGGGCACCCCTCTGCTGCCCCTCCCTCCTACTAGTCATTAGTCTCCCGCTGCAGGTGGAGTGACAGGCCAGCTCAGAGCTCCTGAAAAGGCCTTTGTTTTATCGCCTTTGGTTCAGATGCTTCAGAGCACTAGCAGGCCATATTTTAATCTCAGGTCTTTGCAAACAAAATCGTTAAAAGCAGATGGCTGTGAAGACTGCCATGAATATTAATAGATATTGAAAAAAAAGGCCCCTTAATCTTTCCATAAATCTTTTCCGAGGAGGTGGGGGAAGACTCAGAAGCGATGAGGACAGCAGTTAGCTGCAGGTACCCGGCCCTTCTGATTTGGGCTTGATCCTAAAGGCTGAGTAATTAGCACGAGGTTAGGTGAGTCCAGCCCAGTGCTGGGCAGAGATGGGCCTGGGCAGCGGCCTGGTCTTCTGCTCTCCTTTGACCAAAGACAGCTCCGTTCAGCCCCAGGTTCCTGCTGAGGCCAACTGCACATGCGGCACTCCATGTACAGCTGCTAATCTGTGCTGACCACACACTGTGCGCACATTTCTATGTACGCCAGTCTCCCATCAATCACATCTCACAGATAGGAAATAGGCTCGGACAGTGAGACTCTCTGGCTCGAGATTACTGTGTTAGTACATGAGATGGAAGAGGTTTGAACCCAGATCTGTTGACCCTGAAAGCCTGTGTGTTACGAATCTCCTGGGACCACCCTGCCCCTCTGGCCCCAGCCCCAGTCTTTCCTGTGCACATGCTTTTGTTCTGGACATTTTACTATTCACTATTCATTCATTTGGATTATACATTTCCCTCTCTTTTTAGTTCTCTTTTAAAATGCAAACACCCTTGAGAGAGGTAACCTATTAAGTGGCTGAGAAACATTAAAAGCTATTCAGCCGCATAATCCAGGACCCGAGTGGAAGTCTTCTTAGCTCAGCCATTTCCTGGCTCTGCGACACTGAGCTAACATTTAATTCCATGGAGTCTGCTTCCTCTAGAAAAAAAGGGGAACAATGAACCCTGTGAGATAGGCAGGATCAGCAAAAACGTGAGGAGATCAAAGGTAGGAAAACACTTTGAAAACCACATGCCAGGGCACACCTGCTGAGGAATGTTGCTTCCATTGTTGTCCAAACACCTCACTTACTTCCAAGACCACGCTCACACAGGATGGACTAAGTAACCAAGGGGAACAGGATGGTGAGACCTGGGCAGGGGCACAGCCCTGCTGGGGATGGTGCTGGTGGCAGGAAGGGACATGACTGCTCTACAAAGCCAAGGACATTGATGCCAACATTTTTATTTTTTTGGCCAGTGGCTTGCTTTGCTTTAATCTTCAAATCTAATTCAATCAGCGTTTCTTCCTCCCTTCTTTCCCCTTCTTCTTCCATCCCTTTTCTGCCTCCTCTCCCTCCTTTCTTCTCTCTTCTCTCTCTCCCTGCCCAGAAATATTTTCTGATCACTTGTTAACGTTGCAGACGTGGGGATTCAATAGTGAATGCTAGCGGCATGGTCTCTGCAGGAATGAACAACAAATAAATACTTACAAACGGGGTAAGCACCGCGTGGCAGCAGATGCAGGACTGAGCTGAGGAATAACCAAGGAGATTCATTTTAAAGAGGACATGGCCTCGCTGTTCTCCCAAACCCGTTTCAAAACGCTGAAGGAAGCGCGTTGGATGGCGGCCTGTGACCGACACTGGGAAGTCTTTGGGAAAAGCAGGTGAGAGCCAGACAGCCAGATGAGCAGAGGGTGATCAGAGTAGGGCATCTTTTGCACATGCTTCCTCTCTTACTAGGCCAGGGCCCAGACTCTGCCCTGTCTCCAGGCCTCGCCCCCGGCCTAGTCCTGTTCTCAAGTGCCCATATTATGTGGAATGATCTGGCTGGGCCTCTGTTAATACACATTGTTTGCGGGAAACGAGTAAACTCGTCATATCGCTTTTTTATACCAAAGCTCGGGAGACGAGTTTTTTCCAAAAACGATGAGTAGAGACAGCCATCAAATATGGAGGGCCTGGCATTTCAACAACAACGAAAAGGTGCAAGACAACTCAGATAGATTTTGCAAAGTCAGACCATTATTGGATTTCTTTCTTCCCGTTACGACGCGATTTGCCGGGAAAATGCCCACTTACATTGTTAAAGCAAATGCCCAAGGGCAAGGTGAGAAGAGCGGGGTTGGGGGCTCTTGAAAAGCATACTGTGTCCTCCGCCTCCACGTTTTCGTGTACAGAGTTCTCAGGGCAGAAGCCCAGGGACTAGGTTTGTGAGAAACCTCAGAGATGGAAGAAGAAACCTCTCACTCGAATCCCATTAAACTATTGCTCTTCCAAATGCTGACTTCTTGGTGCCTGAGTACCAAGAGGCAGAAGCTTGTCATGTTTCAACAAACATACTTTATTAGACTGTATAATTTAAGGTATCATTTTATTCAAGTGACATTCAAACGTGTGAAAAACGGTTGCATATGCCATAGCCATTAATGAAATCATTGTGTACAAATGGTTATGCTTTAACAAGTCATTCATTAAAAGTAAATTAATGAGGGGGACAGCATTAAAATTTTTCGCAATCATTACCAGGTCCAGCCTAACCCACTTTTATAAATATTCATCAACAAAAAACGTGCCTCAAGAACTCACCCAGTAAATTAAATTCTTGTCTTGAAATGTTTTGCTTCTATTAATGGCATCGGCTGTGGTACTTTCTTTGATTTGTTTTCTGGAACTTTGGGATATATTGTATGGAAATAATGACAAACTCCCAGTAATCGCTGATAATTAGGCCAAATCTATTATTCCCATGGTATTTACATTTTGATTACTATTTCCCCCCCAAAGGCAAGGTCTTGAATCTGTTCTAATATAAGCCAAAATAGTATCTGAGATTTTCAGGGCTGGAGGAAAACTCAAATGAATGAGGCCAGCTCTTACCTGGTCTTTGAATCTCCTGTCAGCATCTCTGCTGGTGGCCCGTTGCTTTGTGCTGACGTATCTCCAATGATGGGGAACTCACTGCCACCTCAGTTGCCCATTTTGTTCTTGGAAATTTTGATCTTCATCATCTCTAAACTGTACCCAGCATTTTCTAACATCTTTGTGTGTCCGAAGCCCTGTGTATTGGGGTGGGGTAAAAAAAAGACTTCACGAACATGGAAAGGTGATCCTGTAGGTCTATCACATTCTTGCCTCCCCTTAAATCTTCGGTCTCCAGACTAAACATTTCCAGGGTATTTGAAACTTTTTTCAAGAGCGTGAACTCCAGGCTCTAGACCTTTTTTTTTTTTTTTTTTTTAAATTCCTGCAGAGAAAGCTTTACCTCTAAGGTCCTGCATGATCTGGTCTCTACCTGCCTTTGCAATTTTCTCTCTCCCATCACTCACTTTAGTCCAGGGAACCCTAAACCGTGGATGGTGTCCCTACACAGACTGTCCTCGAACTCTGGACTTGTATTCAGTCCTTTCCCTCTGCCTGGAATGCCCTCTCCCCTTTATCTGCCTGAGGGACTACGTACCCACCTGCAGAACCCCTGCGCAGTGGTCACCATCTCTGCGAAGCCACTCTTGACTGATTCCACCCCCCACTCTTCTTCCTATACTATTTCTATTGCTTATAGGTGTTAGGTAATTCCCAGGGAGTGGGAGAAAAGGGGAGGTTCATGGAGGGCCTCAAGATTAGTCTCTCTCTCTCTCTCTCTGCTTAAAACAACACATTTTTTATCTTGCTGTTCTGTGATCAGAAAGCTGTTCCTTGGCTCATGGCCCCCTTTCTCCATTTTCACAGCCAGCAACATTGGGCTGATTCCTCCCACATTAGACTTTTGATGTTACCCCCTGAAGAGGTTAGACTTGTAGCCTCCAAGGAAGACGCAGAGGGAACTGATTGTCCACGACTTACATCTTCTGCCCATCACAGCCCACCTTGCTGTAGTGCACTATGAAGTCACATTGTTTTTGTAAATAAGGTAACTGTCTGGGAAAGAGTATACTTTTTATTGCATTGCATTCCAAGTACTAAAAGCACTAATTTGTGAGAGGTAAGCATTTAGAACCTTCTACAGTGTTGGCAAACCTGTTTTGACATTAAAGAAATTCTTTATCCCCAAGAAGTCTCAATAGGCACATGCTCTGCACCAAGGGAATGAGCTGCTCACTCACCTGTTCTACCTGCTAGTTCCTTTATACTACACAGCATCCAGGGTAAGATCACAGACTCGGAACCAGGCTGCCTTGGTTCTAGTCCAGCTGAGTTACTCTGGGCAGTTACTCACCCTGTGCCTCACCTTCCCCACCTGTAAAATGAGAGCAAATGCTAGCACCCTACTTCACTGGAGGTTGTGAGCACGGATGAAGCTCTATATGTCTGATGTTTGGATTGAAGCTGTACTCTCAGACCTTTCCCTAGTCTGACCGGAGGAGGAGCTTGTCTGTCTCGGCCTCAGCACAGCCCCTGGCCCAGAGCCTGATGCCTTCACCATGCACCTGCCACAGTTCCGCTCACTCCATGGTCCAGGGCCCCTCATTCAGACATCTGCCCACAAATCCTGCCCGTGGACCATGCACTCATCCTACTGCCTCTCCTGGGCGCTGAGAGCATCTGTGTGGACGTCTAGACAAGTGAAGGCCTATTACAGCGGTGTTTTCCTCTCCTCAGACAGACCTTCAGATAAGGCCGCTCCCGTTTTCCTCTGGCCCTCGGCAAGGCGCTGAAATCAGGCGATCACATGAGATTTTCCCACTGCCACTGTGCTGTCTGGGGCTGGATTCAGGTTTATTTTCACAGAGCAACAGCCATTTAAGGAACAAGTCTCCTTCCTGCTTGTCTGGCGAGGAGCTAGGAGACAGCTCGGCTTTTCTCCAGGCGAAGTGGCTGATCCTACACCCCATAGAGAGCTCTGTCCTCACTACTCAGGGCAGAGATTCCTCTGGGGGAGAGAGGAAGCGATCAAACGCTGGCAAATTCCATTTTCCTTCTTTATTGGGGAGGCCTTCCCAGGGTAATTAGTGCTAATTATCCGCTACAGGAGGGGTCTGTGGAGAAGGCAGTGTGATGCCGTGTAGGGAACCTCTGGGGCTGTGTGGCACAGAGAGGGTCAGTGACTGGCACCAGGTCGCACAGCTGACAAGTGTGGGAGCAGCCTTTGAGGGCTGCTTGGGGGCAGTAGAGGCAGCACTTAAACTGTGAAGAGTGTGGAGGGGAGACGAGCCTCTCTGAGTCAAGGTGTCCTGGGTGTTTTGCCAGCACAAAGCTTAGGAAAGCAGGTGTCTGTGTGTGTTGGTGGGGGCTGGCGGCTGGGAGGAGAAGGGGGAAGTGAGTTCTGCAGTCTGACGGGCTCATTTCAAGGAGAGCCCCTTCCTAGAGGCAGTGCTGAGGGCCAGAAAGAGACACCTCCACTTCCCTATCCCAGATGGATTAACAGAGACACGTGCTTGGCCGCACAACTGAGTAAAGAGATCAACATAGAAACAGGTAAACACAACATGGAAAGTGACGGGGGATCCAAGACACGCAGAGAGCTTCCGGGCAGCTGAGAACAGGGTGCTCACAGACCGCAGAGATGCAAGCCAGAGGAGAGAAGCCACGACAGAGCCGAGGGGTCTGCCCCGACTGAGGGAGACGGGCTAGAGGGGTGCAAACGGAGCCCTAAGGAAGCAGAGGCATGAAGGGACATTAGCTCACGGATGCAGAGGAGTGAAGACAGCAGGACAGGAAAGGCAGAGCCAGCTGCACAAACCTGAGAGCTCCTGCCCTACTCCCAGGCAGAGGGCCAAGGAGCAGAGCAGGCGGCTTTTGGATGGAGACCTAGCTGGCTCTCAGAGGGCCCTGATGCTCAATGGCCACACGGCCCAGAAATCAGGGCCAGGGAGTCATGGCTGCTGAGCAGGTGCTGGGGTGAGGACACACCTTCCCTCTGCATGCACGCCAGGTGCCCAGAGCCCAGCACAAGGGTGGGCTGGGCCTGTACCTGTACCCACCTGCCGGGGCCACTTAACTGAACCTCAGAGGTGCGAAGGGAGGTGGCAGCGTTCACTGGCAGAGAGGTCGCTGCCTCCATCCCCATCTGCTCACTTGAGCTTGGCTTACGTGGAGCAGCCAGCCTGCCCGGTGCCAGCCCCTGGTCGCGCAGCCTCATGTTGCTCTGGCCTCTCCATAAATCTCCCCGAGGAAGCTTCTGAGGGAGAGGGGCGGGCGGGCAGCTGTATACTTAAGAGGTGCCATACAGACACAGTAGATGTACCAGGACCGACCCAATTCCCTGCAGAGATGAATGGAGCCCCAGGTAACAGGGCCCAGGGAAGGGTTTGTATGAAGGTACACCAGGCGTCTTCAAACTACGGCCCGCGGGCCACATGCCGGGTGTTTTTGCTGCCGCTGCCTGTCCTGCTTAAAATAAGATATGTGCAGTGTGCCAGGAATTTGTTCATAGTTTTTTTTTAAAACCGTAGTCTGGCCTTCCAACAGTCTGAGGAACTGTGAACTGGCCCCTGTTTAAAAAGTTTGAGGACCCCTGGTGCAACCTGTTAAAAATGACCCTTAGCCGGCTTGGGCCTCAGTTTGCTCCTCTGTAAGTGGGAGAGCTTGACCAGGTGAGCTGCACAAACCAGTCCAGATCCAAAATCAGTTTCAACCCAGACTGATTTGGCTCTAGAAATTTCTCTTGAACCAGGAGTTCCCACCATCTCCCCATGCCTGGCACTGAGTGGGCAGGGGGTGTGTACTGACCAGTGAATGAGTTCTAACGTTTCTTTTCATAATTACAGTGGGTTTGTTGAGTTCTTGCTCCAGGCCAGGCATTTGGCCGAGGGTATGCACTGTTGTGTTCCAAACTTGCCAGGGCTCTCGGGGACAGGGCCTCTGATGATCCTTTTTTACAATCAGGAAACCGAGACGCATGGGGCACAGTGATTCCCTCGAGGTGGTACAACTGGGAAGACGAGCAGTTGGCATATGCACCCAGGTGGCCTGGATCTAGATGTGGAGATCTTGCAGCTTCACCACACAGCTTTTTGTAAAACATTTTGTTAATTGGCACAAACATCTTCATACTTATTACTCATTTGCTTTGCAAAACTGTCAACTGCTGCCGCCACCATGTCTCACTGGCTGTGGGAGCAGCAGCCTCCTCCTGGGCTCCCTGCCTCACACTTGCCCGCTCCCATCCACTCCACGCAGCAGGCCCATGACCTTCTCAAAATGCGAGTCTCATCAGATTGCCCTACAGAGCTGGGGCTTCCCATCACTTGTTCACTCGCTCGCTCACTTGCTCTCGGAGTAAAGGTGCTCTGCCCAAGAGGCCTTGCAAGGCGTGATGCCTCTTAACCTGCAGCTCTGACCCTGTAGGGGGCTGGGAAGTCAGTGCAGTGGTCGGTGACCTGCATTTTCTTAAATCAAAGACGTAGAACAGGCTGGAGTGGGAATAGAACAGAAACTGTCAGACTGGAGGGCATTTGATGGGCAAGAGAAACTTTGCTTCACTGATCTTTTAAAGCTGATGTACGCATGTCACTGTGTGTGTGTCCATGTGTGTTCAAGGTTCCAGGCCATGGTACAAAATGTGTATCCTACGGCTGTGTCAACCACTCGGGAAGCTACTGTTCAGAAACTCCTGGCACAGCCTCATTTTGCCCACACTCTCCTGTGCTCTGCCTCTATCCAGAGATCAGCTGGAAGCAATGCAACTGTTAGTTAGAGACACAGGGCTTCCTCCTGGCATGTTCTTCCTTCCGTGTCACTTGGATAACTGCACTTCATCCTTCACATCTCAACTCAAGCGCTGCCTCCTCAGGGAGCCCGGGTCACCTGCCCACCTGGCACCACGAACCTCCTTTGCCAGCACTGTTGCCATTCAGCATTTATTCATGTGCTTATTCAATCAACATCCATCTATCCCTCTGGTCTATATGCCCATTGGAGGAGGGGTTTCCCAGGGGACATCGCTTGTCAGGAGTGCCCCATGAGGGTGGGAACAGGTTTGGGCCAGAACAGGTTTGCTTTTGCTTGCCATATTCCCTATGCCAACACCATGCCTGAAATACAGTAGGCATCCCACAAGCACTGTGGAATGAGTGTTGCTGCCAACGGCAGGCTGTGATCTTTATAGGTGAAGAAACTGAGGCTCGGAGGGCCCGAGGTCCCAGGCAGATGACTCACGGAAGCCCTCCTGCCCTACCCTCTCACGATGGCCACCTTGGACACTGTGTGTGGTCCTGGAGGTGCGGTTCAGGAGTCCGTCCTGACTTTCCCAACTCCCCTGCTCTTCTTACCTCCCTGTGTACCCGCTCCATCCCACAGGCTTCTTTGCTATCCACCCTGTGTTTTTTCATCTCAGTGTTTCTGCTCCCTCTCCAGCTGGCTGAGCGTGGTGCATGGGGTGGCTGGAGGAGGCAAGCTCAGAAAGTGACAGCGACAATATTAGGAGTGAAAAAGATCAATTAAGCCCATCGAGCTGATTTGTGAGGCTGATTAAATTAGGAGCCTCCCTGGGGGCAGATTCGCTCTCAGGTTGACAGACCAGCTGCAGGCTCGCTGTGGGGGTACTTGCCAGCCTCCAGGGTGGGGCGGGCCACTTTGCCTGGCTCTGTGCATGGAGGGAAGACCAGGGGGAGGGCACTTGGAAAGCACAGCCTCTGGCCTGCTTCCCTGTGCTTCCTCTTGGAACCATCCCAACAGGTCTGGGGCTCTGGTGGGCCTCAGAGGCTCACCAGCTGACAGGCGCAGGCACGTGGTGGAGCTGGGACTGGAACCCAGGACTGCTTGTTCTCTCTGCTTCAGTCCTGTCTTGTTTCTCTGCTCTCATGCCTGGCTTCAGCCTGGTTTGTCTTTTTCTCTAGTTTTCTAGGCCCAAGGCTCCCTCTTCCTCTACCATCGCCCCTTTTTCTTGGTCAGATACAATCAGATTATCTACCCAGTAACCTGACCCCTCTGCCTTGGCCTCAGGACTCTCTTTCAGGCCTGTCCCCAGGGCAGCTTCGGCCGGTATATCCCTGAGCTTCAGAATCCAGCCCCCTGCCCCAGGCCCTGGATGGAGGTTGGGGGAGCAGAATTTGGACAAAGACTCTTGTGTGTGTGGGGAAATGGAGCCTGGGGGGTGGGGTGCAGTTTGCAGAAATGAGGTCAGCTTCTCCAGAGTGCAAGGCTAGGGAGGGCCTTGAAGGCGGGTGGCAGAATTTGGTCTTCTTCAAACACCATCTTTTGTGGCAAGGGGGCAGGCAGACCGAGGAGTGCTGCATTTATGGATGGAAAAGAGGGGCCTTGCAGGTGGCAACACCTGGAGCCGCATGCCTAGGCAGGAGCACTGACTCGGAGGGTGAGGGGTGTGAAAATACCGGAGGGCTTCTCAGCAAAGAAGGCCTTGAGCTGGGAGAATCCCTTAGCGATGAGGCTGCACAGGATGGGAGGGGAACTGACCCTCAGAAAGGTCGGCTGTCTTATCTCCCGGCCTGCTTTCTTCCTTAGAGCAAATCTGTGTCAAACCTATGGTCAATTTAAAGGCACATACACAAGCCAAACACGCACAGAGTCATGCACCATCAGCAGTAGACTTAGGATTCACACCCCAGGCGGAGGGACATCTGAGCCTGGGATCCTTTCATGGGCTAATTGCCAAAGCCCTTTTCTACTTCTAGAAGTCTGGGGGCCGAGTCAAAGGGACCCACAAGCCTCGAGAGGCAGACACAAGGCGTTAGGAGCTCAGGCTTTCAAATCAGACAGAGTTCACTCTCCCGGCCCTGCAAGTGGCTTGCTCTGTGGCCTTGGCCAAGTTGGTTGGCATCTTTGTGCCTTACTTTCTTCCTCTGTGAAATGGGGATAATAATAGTACCTACCTAGTAGGGTTTGGGGGAGGATTAAATGGTACACAGAGATAATTTAGAACAGTGCCTGTCACTCAATAAGTGTGAGCCATTGCTACTTGGGATGGAGCCAGGACCTAGGGGAAAGGCCAGAGCAAGGTACAGATCTCAAAGCTAGTGCCCTGTGCTCACTGCCCCTTTCAGCTCTATGAAGCGGTGCCATCTGAGCTGCTGGCACCCAGACTGTCTGGCTGCAAACAGTTTCTCACACAGAGGAGAGATGTCAGCCCACCTCCAGAGTTGAGTCCCGCAGCCTCTTTCCATTTCGCAGACTTGGGGACTGAGGCTCGGACAAGTTGCAGCAAATCTTCTCTGTGATTTTGGACAAAGCAATCCTAATGCACTGCCCTAGGCCAGGTTCCTGAATCCTGGCCCAGGGCATCCACTTGGCACCCAAAATGGTCTAATGTTTTCCAGGCAGATACCAGCCTCATGGCAGAAATATCTTTCCGTTATCTTATTTGCAATTGTTAATGAGAAGCGGGCTGTTCTCCACTTCTAAACCTCATCCTCATCTTTAATTTGTTTCCAGAGGCTGGGGCTTCTGCCATCTCTGTGAAATATTAGCAATTATTTCTCCATTACCTCCCACCTAGAAAGCAACACTTGGAGACGGGGCTGTGGAAACTGGAAGAAGCCATACGGATGCTTTTTTTGGATCTGGCATGAACCTTGTCAAAAGGCACACGTGCTCCACTGTCCCTGCTCTGGCATCAGGGTTAAGGTGGGTAGCCTGTGACTGTCTTCTTCCTCGGCTGGCCTCCAGCCCTGCTTGGCTTCCAGGCACAGGGCTGCGGCCAGTCTCCAACACCACACAGAGGTGGGGAGTGCCGATTGCAGTGACCACAGTAAATGGCAGCTCCATCCTTACAGCTCACGTCCCAGGCCTGAGGGTCCTCCTTGGCTTTCTCCTACACCCCAAATCCAATCCGTTGGCAATTCCTATTGGCTCTCCCTTCAGAACACACCCAGAATCCAACGTTCTCCCCATCTCCACTGCTCCCATCCTAGTCCAGGCCAGCATGCCCCTCACCTGAATTAGTCAGCGACATCCTAAGTGGGCCCATGATCCCACCCTTCTATTCTTCAGTCCACACAGGAACCGTAGTGACTGTTCAGAATTCGATTTTAATGTGATTATTTAGCCTTTTAGCTATACTGCTTTGCATTTTTATAAGTACTTTTTTTTTTATTCCTAGAGAGTATGATAGACATCTTTAACTTTTCATAGGCAATTTAGAGTTAATATTTTATCACTTTACATAAAATATAAAACTCTTGTAAACATTTGTTATCCCCCATCCTATCTGCTATACTTGTTATAGGTACTACACTACATACATTATAAACCTCATTATGTACAATGTTATTTTTACTTTAAACAGTTATATGCATAGTAAAGAAATTATGAGAAAATGCTCTTGTAATTTTATATATTTACCCAGATATTTACCATGTGTTGCTGTTTATTCTTTTCTAAAGATCCAAGTGCCCTCTTATGTCATTTGTCTTCAACTTGGAGAACTTACTTTAGTATTTTTATACTGCAGGCCTTCTGATGACAATTCTATAAATTTTCTTTAAAATGAAAATGTCTTCATTTGCCTTCTTATTGAAAAATAGTTTCACTGGATATAGAACCCTGATTGGCAGTGTTTTTTTCTTCTATGTGCTTTATTGATGTTACTCTGTGTTTTCTAGCCTTCACAATTTCTGATGAGGAGTCTGTGGTGATTTGAATATTTGTTCCTCTATGTAATGTCTTTTTTCTCTGGCTGCTTTCAAGGTTTTCTTAGTATCTTTGATTTTTAGCAGTTTGAATATGAGTGTATATATAAATGTGTCTTTTGTTGAATTTGGAAAATGAGGTGGTATTTCTGGCCACTATTTAAAATTTTTTTTACTCTATTCTCCTCCTTTCCATTTAGGATTCCAATTATGCACATTAGAGTTTTGATATTATCCCACAGATTCCCAAACCTGTTTGTTTTTTCAGTCTTCTCTCTCTCCCTTCCTCTCTCTAGCTGCCATGTCCTGTGCCACACTGCAGTCTGCCCTGTGGATAAACTTACCACACGCTGACCCCTTCTTCAAAGTTTCAACATCGTTCAAAAGTCTGCCTGTGGAGCCTTCTAGTAGTTGTTTTCTGCATGATATTCAGAGTTTATAGGTGTTTTCTTTTCTTTTTTAAATCTTCACCCAAGGATACTTTTCCATGGATTTTCAGAAAGAGTGGATGAGAGAGGGAAAGACTGAGAGAACTATCGATGTGAGAAAAACACATCAATTGATTACCTCCTGCATGCACCCCAACCAGGGTCCGAGCCGGGGAGGAGCTGTAACCGAGATACATACCCTTGACTGGAATTGAATCTGGGACCCTTCGGTCTGTAGGCTGACGCTCTATCCACTGAGCCAAACTGCCTAGGGCTATAGGTGTTTTCTGTGGGAGGGTAGATCTGTTAAGAGCTTACTTCACTCATCTACTGATGGACACGTGGGCTGTTTCCATAGCTTGGCTATTGTAAACAGCACTGAAATGAACACAGGGGTGCATATATTCTTTTGCGGTTTATTCAGATTCCCAGAAGTGGAATCTCTGGAACGTAAAGCAGTTCCATGTTTAATGTTTGAGGAAACTCCATGCTGTTCTTCACAGTGGCTGCACCAGTCTGCATTCCCACCAGCAGTGCATGAGGGTTCCCTTGTCTCCACATCCTCGCCAGCACTTGTTGTTTGTTGATTTATTGATGATAGCCATTCAGACAGGTCTGAGGTGATATCTCATTGTAGTTTTAATTTGCATCTCTCTGATGATTGGTGGTCTTGAGCATCTGTGGTACATGTACACAATGGAATACTACTCAGTCATAAAAAGAAGGGCATCTTATCCTTTGTGGCAGCATGATGGACCATTATGCTAAGTGAAGTAAACCAGTCAGAGGAAGACAAGTACCAAAGGATTTCACTTATGTAAGGGATTTAATGAACAAAATGAACTAACAAGCAAAATAGAGACAGACTCATAGAAAAAGAGCAGGCTGACGGCTATCTGAGTGTGGGAGCTGGGTGGGAGAGGTGGAGGGTAGAGTAAAAGAGAAAAGAAAAAGAAAAAACTGATGGACAGGAACAACAGTGTGGTGATTGCTCAGGGGAGGGGTGGTGGGAGGTGGAGGAGGGTATAAGGGGCTAAGCAGTGATGGACAGAGACTTGACTTGGGGTGGTAAACACGCAATAATACAGTGTACAGTTGATATGTTGTGGAATTGTGCACCTGAAAACTGTATAATTTTGTTAACCGGTGTCATCCAATAAATTCAATAAAAAAAGAGCTTACTTCACTATATTAGAAGCAGAATACCTGCAGTGTTCTTTAAAAATGTCTCAGATCATATCACTCTTCTCAACTCACTCCACCCCCTATGGCTCCCAATTCATTTAAAAGCCTTGCAAGACCCTCAAGTTCTTGAATGATTTAACTTCAGACTATTTATGACCTGTGTCCACTTTGCTCGCTTTATTCCAGCCACACTGGTGACCTCTTTGCTCCTCAAACATGCCTGCCACATACACCCTCTTGTAAGAGAGCTCAGGGCCTCCAGTGCCCCGCACACCCACCCCTGCCTACCTCCTCAAGCCTCCTCTTTAACTATGGACATGCCAGCCCTGCTAGCCCATGGCCAGTCCTGGGTCACGGCATGCTCTTCTTCACCTCAAGGCTGTCTCCCATGCCTACAGCACCCTTCCTTCCACCTTTATTCTGCATTATTCTTTCTAATGCTCACCTCTCATGAGAATGGCTGCGCCTCAGAGAACCCATCTCTGAGCCCCTCCCCGCTAATGAACGCTGCCCTGGGCTAGGCACAGTGATTTTAACTCTCAGGGCACTTTAAGCTTTTCACACAGACCTCACACTCGAACTCATTTGTTTATTTGTTTGTAGTTAAGGGCTGTGAGGGCAGGTGTTCCATTTGTTTCACTCACCCCTGCATCCTGGACACCTGGTACAGAGTGGGCACTCCATAGATACCTAGCAACTGGTTGTCAAGACCCAGAATGGGTTGGAGGCTGCTGGGCAGGAACCTGTGGGAGCCCCTGTGGTGTCCACATCCTTGGAATAACCCTGTCTGGGTATTGTATCTCTTTGTTATTCTTAAAGAAACGGAGGCTCTGAGAAGAGAAATGACTTGCCCAAGGTCACAGGGGACTAGAAATTCTAGCTGAGAATTTCATGGTGGGAGCTCAGACCAGGGAGAGACATCTTGATTGGAACCAACCTCGGCTCCCACGTCACGCTTCCTCTGGGCCGAACGGGTTGGCTGCAGAGCTGTTGGCAGGGCAGAGCTCTCTCTTGTCAGTGGTCTCTCCCACGGCTCATAACTAGGTTCCCTGGCCGACTCGGAAAGAAATGGTTCCTGTGGAAACCATGCCTGACGTGACAATGGGGTGAGGCACCGAGGCTGGGTGGCACTGCAGGATGGCCACTGCACCCAGAGTCGAGAGACCTGGTTCTTCTTTCCCTTCTGCCATGACTTCCTGTTTATGGCCAACAAGTCTCTCGCAGGGACAGTGAGCTGTGGGGCCCTCGTTGCCCATCCAGGGCAGCACGCACCCCTTGCTGGCGAGGGGCCCGAGACCCTCGGGAGAAGGTGAAGGAGCTCACTCCACATGCAGAACCCCTTCCTCCTCCTCCAGCTCTGGATTGAGCACCTTCCTTGGCAAAGGCCCCCTGAGACTTGAGGATGCTCTGGACTCATTGCCATTTGAAAGGTCAGCACTGTTTCCAGGGCTAGACGACTGGCTTATCCAATAGTTTACCCTTCCTGTAGACTATCACACAGGCAACGAGGCAGGAGAGCTAAGGATACGAGGAAATGCTCGAGCTGTTATGTGAACAGAAAAGGTTTCAATATAGCATGTTCCCATTTTTGTGAAAAAATATGTCTACATAAATAGATAATATATACTATGCATAGGAAAAAACCTGAAAATGTTTTGCAAGATAACAGTTTTTAGTGATGATGGGATAAAAGGCAATTAAAAAAATTTTCCCATTCTTCTCATTGTCCCAAACAATATGCATTACTTTTTGTAATCAAATTAAAAAAATAAATATTCTTTTAAAAAGGAAACCCTGTTAGTGGAGGCCATGTCGCTTGTGGATTCAGAAGTGCCTGCTGTCCCCAGGGGCAGGATAGTCCTCTCTGGAGAGGCCGAAGGCTGGGGGCTGGAGGACAGAAAGAGCTCTGGCAGGCACACACAGTGAGAAGAAGGGCGCACAGGCCACATTGAGGAGGACATCAGGCCTGGGTCCTGCCAGCGGAGACCGTCAGGGAGTGCCGCAGTCACAGGCCAAGACCCTCTTCCCTGGAGCGTCTGCAAAGCCTGTTCTCTCCTTTTGTCTTCCACGCTCTGTGTCTCTGTTTCAGGAGCCAGTTCTCATTCAGAAGGTCCCTGAGGATGCTGGCGGTGTGGGGGCCTGGACCTTGCCCTGTAGCTACTCTCACTTTCATGAACTTTTCACAGAAGGCAGCCTGCTCTGTCCCTCCCCATCTGGGGCACAGAGGCTGCTGCCCAGTGCAGTCTGGGTGGATGGGAGGAGGAGTGTGATGGCCTTAGAGACAGGGCTGGAACTCAGCTGTGTGCGGACACCACTGGCACAGACGGGAGGACTGCTGCAGCCACCACCCAGCCCCATCCTCTTACAGACGTGGAGCCAAAGCCCAGAGAGGACAAGGACTGGCCTGGAGTCACACAGCAAGCCAGAGACCAGAATCCAGGGGCCGTGACCCCTGTGTCTGGTTTTTTAAACAACAAGCTTGAGATGGAACTGACAATGCTGGGCTTGGCTCCTTAGATAAAAAAGATCTCCTCCTTCGTGTCAGAGCCCGAATTCCATTTCTAAGGTTGGCTTTCTGGGGTGAAGTGCTTTTGCTTTTGGATGTGGGGGTGGCAATGACCCTCAACATTTCACATGGTTCCCCTGCAGACTGGAAGGCACCAATGCCACCCCAGGCACTCAGTCCCCATGCTGGGCACGGTGTCAGACACAGGGGAGGAAAGGATAGTGCCTGGTGCCTTCACAGAGCTGGTCTGGGAGCACCGTGATGGCCCAGGTCAGGCATCCAGTTGAGGGATGGGGGCTATGCGAACTGGAGAGGGACAAGCTTCCTGGGAGAGGTGACAATTGCCCTGCATCCTGAAGAATGAGGCTTTAAGCAGATAATGAGAGGGGACTTGGGGAAAATGGTGGCGGCAGGGCAAAGAGCCAAGGAGATGGCAGCAGCAGCTGGTGTAGCCAGAGGAGAGAGGTAGGCAGCATTGAGCTCAAGGCTGTAGGTGTCAGCAGAGGCACGGCTTTGGGGTCCGGGGGCCGGCCCCGCCCACCCCTGGGCCTGCGTGGCCATTGTCTGCTGCACGCCAGGCGCCGCCTTGGCAGCAGAAGGTGACATCTGGTGACTAATGGCCAGGGCTGTGCGCCTGCTCCTCTCTCCTGCGGGGCCAGGGCGCAGCTGCCGCGCCCACGTGGGTGGGGGGTGGGAGAGCATGGGCGGGGACCATCAAGGCCCTGGTGTGCAGGAGGCCAATGCTGCCACCTCCAGCCTGCCAGGCACTGCGGGACCCTGCTGTCCCCACTGTAGCACGCACGTGTATCCCTGTAGTCTGCGGTGTGGACACGGCTTCTCAGATGGGAAAGTCGCAGGACATTGCCATGTCCCTGGCTGGTGAGCATTCGCATGTGCAAACACCTGTGCACATTGGAGCCCCCATGCTCGTGTTTTAACACACACGCAGTCACACTGACACAAGAGTTCATGCTCACATGTGTTGTTCCACATTATATGCCTACTAGGGGCCCGGTGCACAAAAATTTTGTGCACTCGGTGGGGGGAGTGTCCCTCATCCTGGCCTGTGCCCTCTTGCAGTCTGGGGCACCTGAGAGGGGGGGATGTCCACCTGCTGGCTTGCCTGGCCAGCCTGGGTGAGGGGCTGAGGGCCATTTTCAGGCTGCCCACAGCCTCTTCAGGGTTCGTGCACTGGGGGTTGGGAGGGCTGGTGAGTGCAGGTCTGGATGTTTCCCACTGGAGGGCCCATGATCGCACATGCCTGGTGGGCCCCCACTGCTTAGAGGACACACCTGGCGCAGACCTGGGTGGCGAGCCAGGGACGGACACTGGTGCAGGATCCCTAGGTGGGGCCCTGCTACTGAGCAAACACACCCGGGGTGGAGCCGGGCAGCGGACTGGCTTCGGATGCTCCGCACTGTGCAGCAGATGCTCCTGCACACCCTGCGGAGGCTCCCAGGGGGCAGACGAAGGCAGTGGACCCTGGATGGGTGCTCTCACACGGCCCCGAGGAGGCCCCCAGGGTGGAGCCACGCAGTGGTCCCAGGACAGGCGCTCCTGGATGCCCCAAGGAGGCCCCAGGTCAGACCCTCTCCCTACTGAGCTGACACACCCGGCATAGCTGTGCCAGCCACAAAGGCTCCCAATGCAGAGCCACCCTGTCAGCCTCCATCTTGGATGGGCTAATTTGCATACAGCCACTCTGATTGGCTGGTGGGCGTGGCTTAGATGTCCCGAAGAAATGGTCAATTTCAATATTACGCTTTTATTAGTTTAGACTAGGGACCTGGTGCACAAAAATTTGTGCACTCAGGAGGTCTATCAGCCTGATCTGTGCCCTCTCACAGTCTGGGACACTTCTGAAGATGTCCACCTGCTGGTGTGCCTGGTCAGCCTTGGTGAGGGGCTGATGGCTGTTTGCAGGCTGGCCAAGCCCCCCAGTGTGGATCCTCACTCCATTGGGGTGTGGCCAGACTGGGTGATGGGCTGATGGCCGTCTTCAGGCTGCCCACAGCTCCTTCAGGGTTCAGGTCCCTACTGGGGTGCCTGGCCAGCCTGGGTGAGGGGCTGATGGCTGTTTTCAGGTTGGCCAAGCCCCCCAGTAACGTCCCTCACCCCATTGGTGTGTGGCCAGCATGGGTGAGGGGCTGATGGCTGTTTTCAGACTCTCAGGCTGCCCACAGCTCCCATTGACCCAATGTCCCAGCAAAGCTGGCTGGAAGCAGGTTCCTGGGGTTTGTTTATCTTCTATAATTGATACACTGTTCCTTTAAGCCAAGGCCTAGGCAGTTAAGGAAACCTCCTCTCTGCTTTAGCTCTGGCTTCTATAATGAAACAATGTTTCCCTTAGAAGTCAGTGCTGTTTGCTTCACCTCCTAGGATTGAAACAATGTTGCAAATATGATGTTCCCTGGAGCAGAGAGAAGCCCAGGTGGCCCGCAAACAGTTTCACTCCTGCTGCAATGGAAACTGCCTGTTTACTCAGCTCCCTGAGTGCCGGCCTCCATGTTGGCTGGGTTAATTTGCATACAGTCGCTCTGATTGGCTAGTGGGCATGGCTTAGGCATCCCGAAGGGATGGTCAATTTGCATATTACGCTTTTATTATATAGGATAATTGAAACATTGTTTCTTTAAGTTGAGGCCTAGGCAGGTAACAAAATCTCCTGTTTGTTTCAGCTCCGTGGTTTCTATAATTGAAACATTGTTACCATGACCAGAGGCTCAGCCAGCCTAGGCAGGCAGTTGCAACAGAAGCCTCTGGTTTGCTTTAGCTCTGTAGCTGCCGGCCTCCATCTTGGCTGGGTTAATTTGCATACAGCCGCTCTGATTGGCTGGGAGGCATGGCTTGGCTGGTGGGCATGACTTAGGTGTCTCAGGTGATGGTCAATTTGCATATTATTCTTTTATTATATTAGACTAGAGGCCTGTTGCAGGAAGATTCCTGCAAGAATAGGGCTGCCTGAGCTGGAGCAAAGCAGAGAAGGGAGCAAAGCCTGCGGGCTTAGCTCCCTTCTCTGCTGCCTCGCTCCCTCCCGTCTCCACTGCCTGGGCTTCATTCCATTCTCCACAGCTTCGCTTTCTCTTGTCTCTGCTGCCTCGCTCCCTCCCTTCTTCACTGCTTTGCTCACTTCTGTAGCACTTGGCTTCCTTCTACACTGTCTTTAGTCTTTGCTCTGTGCCCATGTATGCAAATTAACCACCATCTTTGTTGGCTTAATTTACATATTGCTCTGATTGGCTGGTGGGTGTAGGGAAGGGACAGTCAATTTGCATGTTTCTCTTTTATTATTGTAAATGCTTGTTTATACATGATCACAAATGCACACATGAGGACCATGCACATGCTAACCCACAGACTTACCTGCAGCACATGTATGCATGTGTTCACATAGGCACACACATCCTGTGGACTCCTGCAGCCACGCCTGCTTACATGCTCACATGAAGTACACCCGTGGGCATGTCCATGCACATTAAGGGGCACGATCAGGTGCTGTCCTCATCCTTGCCAGGGCCTCGGTGACAAAAGGCCTAACTAATTCTAACCCTAGACATGACCTAGGCTAGGCTAGCCGCCTCATTGTTTACACTATTTATACATTAGTCGTCCACATGGAAAACCTGGCGAGGTCACATAAATATGTGCGTGTCTGCCTTCTCTCGCAAAAGCGGGAGCTCTGGCAAGTTGAGGCCTCTTTCCAGCTGGCTGCAATGGCTGGGCTGAGCAGTAGGGCCCGTTAGGCTGGGCTGGAAGCCCTGCCCCACAGCTGTCTCCTCTGTCCGGTCATGGACATTTGAGGCTGCCAGCTCTAGTGAGGGCCAACAGTCCCCTGGGGAGCCCTTGTCAGCTAGCCAGGAGTCCAGCTTGGACCCCAGCCCGACCTTTGGAGCCTGAGCTGGGCATGGACGGGCCTTGGTTCTCCTAAGTAGTTCTAGCCCTTGTCCCTGTGAGGAGGAGTCCCTGCCCACTGTGGGGTGTGGGGCTCTGTCGGTGACGTGGAAAGGCTCTGCCATCTGCACAGAACCTTCTGCAAGTGAGGCCCATGGGGTCCTCCTGGTTGCTCTGAGAGGAGGGTGTCAGGGCCCCACCTCCCAACTGAGAAGAGGCTGGCCCAGCAGCGATTACTACCTGGTCAGAAAGTGCAGAGAGAGTTTGCTGTCAACGTAGTGGGGGTGGGGTGGGTGAGGGCAGGAGGGCTCCGTTATGCGACTCCTGGGCTGTGAAGTACTAATGCCCCTGAGGCCCTCTGCCTGGCTCTGGCACATCTGTCTCCCTTCTCTGATGAGGTCTCCCTCCTGCTCTCCCAGCCTCTGCCCTGGTGGGAGGCGTGTTCCTGAAGGTTCTTGGGGTCTCCCCCTAATGTTGGCCTCTGGCTAAGCCACCAAATGGCACACCAAGGGGCAGTGGGAAGGTACGTGGTATTTAGCCCACCCCGTGCCTCCTCACCAACCCTACCCCCGTCACTCCCCCTTCTCCATCATCATCTCATCACTCAAGGGCTCTGGCAGCCTCTGCGGGCTGACTCTGTCCCACTCATTCGTCTCCCACTGGAGTTCACAGGCTCGTAACTCCCGTCATGTCAGAGTCCAGTGCACAGAGTGGGGTGACAAGGTGGTCGTGGCCTGAGCTCAGGCCAGCTCTCCTGCTTCCTGCTGGGTGACTCTGAGTGAGGAAGGCAGGCTTTCTGCTTCTGTTTTCTCCTTTGTAAACGAAGGACGATGACAGCACCTGCATGGAAGATCACTGGCCGGGCACAAATTGATGAAATCCATGCAAAGTGCTGACTTTGGTGCCCATCGGAACCAGTGCTCAGTAAGCACTGGTGCTCATTACCTTACTCCCATGCTGGCTCTTTCTCCTGTTGCCCCTGCTTGGTTGGTTTTCACTTTCACCAACACAAGCCTCGGTTCTGAGAATTATACCCACTCCTCTCTTTGCATCTTCCCCACATTCTGCCCTACCAATCTGGCTTTCCAGAACTTTCTAGAATCTGAGTTCTTCTCTCTGTCTGGGTTGCCTCTGCTGTGCTTTGGTTTGGTGTCACCCCTGGCCTGGACAATTATGACCCCTAATTGGTTCCTTGCCTACAGGTGACTCACATGGAGAGGCAGCGTCTTGTGCCTTTGAAATGCAGGCTGTGTGAGTCGGCAGGCACTTACCCCACCAGGCCCAAGCTCCTTGGCTGGCCATCAAGGCTGTGGTGCCTGCCCGTCCCGTGGGTGGTTGAGGGGATGGGCCATAAGCCTAGGGTGGAGTGTTAGGACGTAAACCTGAGTGTGCTTTCTCTCATGCTTCTGTGTCAGGACCTTGCACTTAGCAGCCAGTGGTTCCTGCATCCCCAATCCTGCATACACACCTCTCCCCTCTGTGCCTTTGCTCAAGCTGTGACCTCTGCCTGGAAGCTCCTTCCCCCATTCAAACCCATCTTTTTTCTCCTGAGTTCTCCTTCCTGTCCTTTACTCCCTCCTCTCCTTCCCTCCTTTCCTATTCAGTTAGTTACCGCTCACCATGTCCTTAGAACCGTGTGCATTCCTCTAAGGTTGCACTTAGCTCATTGGTTATTTCTCCATTTCCATGTCACCTAGATCAGTGCTTCTCAAACTTTATTGTGCCCATGAATCGCTTGGGACCTTTGTCCGAATGCAGATTCTGCAGGTCTGGACTGGAGCCTGACTTCCAGGAATGCAGGCATGCTGCTGCTGCTGGCCAGGCTCATATTTTGAATGACAAGAACTTAGATAGTGAGTCCCTAGAGGGCAGTGGCTTGTGTTTGATTCATTTTGGTGTCCTTGGTACCAAGCTGAGGGCTTTACAAGTGGGGGAACCAAATGAATGCTTCTGAAATGAAGAAATGAATGAATAAATAAATGAATAGAAGCATCTTACGCGGATGAGGGTGTCAGGGGGTTTTCCAGTCTTCCAGAGGAGCTGTTGCATGAATTGAATCCTTAGGGGAGGGGTTGGAGTGAGCCTGGGAAGGAGGCCGTGGCGGGCTGAGATAGTCCAGGTGAAGGCACAAAGTTGTGCACAGGCATAGGTGCAGGAGGGTGTGGGAATGGAAAACTTCAAGTTCAAGAGGTCACCAGCAGAAAGGGATGCCAAGCTGCAGGCAGAGAGAAGCAGTGGTCTCTACTTTATCCTGTAGCCTCTGGGAGGTCACAGGAACCAAACAGTGGCCCGCTCTGCAGCAGGATAGAAACAGGTAACAGAGAGGAGATGCAAGACCAAGTGGTCACTCAGGGGACTCCCCGGTCATCCGTGTGGAACTCAGGCGCCTGCAGAGAGAATGAAAGCAAGGGCGTAGATTAAAGAGGAATCGAGGGAGAGTAGACAGGGCTTGGTGAGGGATTGGAAAGAGGGTGAAAGAAAGCCTTCTCTATCTCCTGGGCGAATGGTGGTGCCTCTGACTGAGGCTGGAGTGCAGAGGAGAAGCTGGTTTGGGGAGGACGGAGAGTTTGATTTCAAAGCTGCTTTGGGCATGACGTGCTTGTGGGCATTCGCCACATCTGTGTCAGGAGCTCCTGAGAGAGACCAGGGCCAGAGATGACAGTGTGGGAGGCACTGGCTGACAGATGCTCGCTGAAGTTTTGGGAGAGAAAAGCATCCAGGGAAATCTTAGAGTAAGAAGAGAGTGAGCAGGGGAGGGACCCTGGAGGAAAAGTACTCATTTAAAGGGCAGGAATTAAAGACAACCTGTTAGAATAGAAAACACAATAGCAGCAGAGAGAGAGAGAGAGAGAGAGAGAGAGAGAGAGAGAGAGAGAGAGAGAAAACAAAACCAAACCTAGGAATGAATGTAACAAGAAATGTGAAAAATCTAAATAGAGAAAGCATTAAAATGTTTGCAAGGGACAACAACAAATGTTTTCAAGAGAAGCATTTGAATAATGTTCTTGGATAGGAAAACTAACAGCATAAAATTTTCCATTCTCCCTCAGATAATTTGGAATTTAATAAGATTCTCAATAAAAATGAAGCCTTTGTTGTTAGACAAACAGATCCTCAAGTTCATATGGAGAAATAAACAAATGGGGAGACAATTCTTCATGGACCTCTCATGTTTCTGAATGAGAAAAGGCAGCACAACCTTCATTCTAGGCTCTCTTCAGGGATGTTTCTATAGTTAACACAATTGCAAAGCAGAGATAGTATCTCCTTCTGGAAAAAAGGTAAGTTTGTGTACTGTCCAGTGAAATAAAGAGAATGCCTCTCTCAGGCAAAAAACCAGGCAGGCTTAGTGCCTGTTATAAAAGATTTGGATTCCTGAAACCCAAGGTTCTTCTGAACCACAAGCCACTGCCTGGCATCCCCCGAAGTTCTTCATGTCACCCTCTGGGAACTACAGCTCGTGGAACTAACACAAATGCTGCTACTCTGGCTACTGCCATTGTTGTAAGTAACAAGGTCTTTTGTGTCTGACCCACAAGTCTCTTGTCTCCCGTGGGTAACCAGGAAACAAGGCATTGGATTTGGCTAATGTGTTGGCTTATGAGTAGAATAAAAACTTGCTCAGACGCTTCATACTTCTTAACAGCAAGAATACCCACACAACTGCTGCAAAAGAATGGTGAAGAGGGTGGGCTAGTCTTATCAGAAATTAAACTGTACTATAAAGTTATATTTTATAAAACAAGGTGGTACTGGACAACTCAGTGAAAGAATATATAATCTCTGAAGTTGTACATGAGAGCTTAGTCTAAGGTAAATATGGTATTTCAAACTGAGTGGAAAAATGCAGTATTCAGTAAATGGAATTGGGACAATTGGAGAACCATCTGGAAAAAAAAGTTGGATCCATACCTCATACTTCATAGTAGAATAAATTCCATATGAAACAATGATGTATCTGTAACAAAACAAAAGCGCAAATGTGCCAGAGACATAGAAGTATTTTAAAACTTTCTAGGTAAGAAACTCAACCCAGAAGGCATAAAAGATAAGACTGATAATTTAAACGATTAAGACAAAACTTCTACATGTCAAAATCCAATAGACACACGATTAAAAGACAAACTTGAAAAATATTTACAACTTCACTGGCCATGTGCTCATTTCCACAAATCAATAAGAAACAGATCAACAACATGAAAGAAGGGTAAACAAGACATAGTTAGTGAAACCTAAGAAAAGACGCCCCCTTATGTACAACAGGAGAAATACTATAATTAAAGTTTTACTGAGATATCATCAGCTCTCAGTTTGACCAAGATGAAAATGTTTGTATTGGGAAACAGATGCTTATGCACTGCTGATGTGAGTGCAAGTGGTTCAGCTGAATGGGGGGAAATTTGGCAATATCTTCAGATGTTACAAATGCTTTTGACCTAACTACTTCTAAGAATTTATCCTGTAGAAAGATTCTCACATGTAAAAGCAAAAGAGGGATGATAAAATAAATCAAGTACATGCATACGAAAGTATACTAGAAAGGTATTTGTCTTGCCCTGTCTGACTTACTTCACTTAGCACATGCCCTCCAAGTCCATCCATTTTATCGCAAATGGCAGGATTTCATTCCTTTTTTTATGGCTGAAGAATATTCCATTGTGTGTGTGTGTGTGTGTGTGTATATATATATATATATATATATATATATATATATATATATATCACATCTTCTGTACCCATTCATCTACTGATGGATGTTTAGAATGCTTCCATATCTTTTCTATTGTAAATAATACTGCAATGAACATAGGAGTGCATGTCTTTTCAAAATTAGTATTCTGGGTTCCTTTGGATATATATCTAGAAGTGGAATCACTGAGTCATAAGGCAGTTTCATTTTTTTAAAATATGTTTTTATTGATTTTAGAAAAAGAGAGAAATAGAGGAAGGGAGAGAGAGCTAGAACATCAGTGAAAGAGAAACATCATCTATCAACTGCCTCCTGCATATCCTCCCTCATGTCCTCCCTACTGGGGATCCAGCTTGCAACCTGGGCATGTGCCCTAATGGGGAATCGAACTACGACCTCTTGGTTCTTAGGTCAATGCTCAACCACTGGCTGGATGGCAGTTCTGTTTTTAATGTTTTCTAAAATTTTCACCAGAAGACATGTTTTTATTGATTGATTGACAGAGAGAGAGAGAGAGAGAGAGAGAGAGAGAGAGAGAGAAAGAGAGAGAGAGAGAGAGAGAGAGAGAGAGAGAGAGAGAAGGAGTGAAGGAGGGAGGGAGGGAGAGAGCTTCATCATGTTGGATTTGGCAGTGATCGTATTGATATGATACCAAAAACACAGGCAACAAAATTAAAAAAAAGAACACACCAATTTGGACTTCACAAAATAAAAAAAAAGTGCATCAAAAGACATATTAATACAGTAAAAAGGCAATGCATAGCATGGGAGAAAATGTTTGAGAATCATATATCTGCTAAGGGATTAATATCTAGAAAATAAAGAGAAGTATAAAACTCAACAATAACCCTCCCAAACCCTATTCAAAAATGGAAAAAGGACTCAAACAGATATTTCTTCCAATAAGATATCATACAGATAACAAGCACATGTAAAGATGCTCAATGTCATTAATCATTAGAGAAGTACAAATCAAAGCCACAATGAGTTACCACCTCACACCTGCAGAATGGCTATTACATAAAAACAAAACAATACTCAAAACACCAGAAAAGGAGCAGTATTGTGAGGTTGTGAAGAAACTTGAACCCTTGTGCCCTCTTGGTGGGGATATAAAATAGTTCAGCCACTGTGGAAAACAGTATGTTAGGTCCTCAAATAATTAAAATTAGAATTATTATATGATCCAGCTATTTCACTTCTGAGCATATACTCAAAATAATTGAAAGAGTCTTAAAGAGATATAAGAACACCCAGGTTCTTAGCATCATTATTCATAATAGAGTTAAAAACATATAAGCAACTTAAGTGTCTGGCAACTGATGAGTGGATAGACAAAATGTGGTATATACATACAATGGAATATCATTCAGCCTTAAAATGGTAGGAAATTTGGACATATTTCTACAACGTGATGAATGTCGAGAACATTATATTCATTGAAGTAAACCAGTCGCAGAAAGACAAATACTGCATGATCCCCCTTTTATGAAGTACTTAGAGTATTAAAAATCACAGAGACAGCCTCTAGTGGTTGCCCAGGGCTGGTGGGAAGAGGGAATGGGGAGTTGTTGTATAATGGGGCTAGAGTTTCAGCTTTGTAAGATGAAAAGAGTTCTGGAGACGGATGGTGGTTTGGTTGCACAACAATGAATGTATTTATTATCACTGAGCTGTATCCTTAAAAATGGTTAAAATAGTAAATTTTATGTTGTATTTTACCACAATAAAAGAAATTGCAAAACAGAAAGAATAAACTAGTCTGCATTTATGATTTCAGAGTAGCAGTTCGAGGCGATGACAAGGTTCAGAGTGTGGCCAAAGACATGGGTGGCTGCAGTGGAGAGAAGGAGAAGGTCATCAAGAATAAAGTTGAGGAGCTAAGCATTGAAGGTGTTGGATGGGACAGCTATGTGGAAACTGAAGTCAGCAGGGTAAGGTCTGGGACTGTGGCTGCAGTGCCCAAGTCTTCGATGATCTTGGGGAGGGACTGGAAACCTGGTGAATGACTCAGATAGGACGTGTGGGGTTTGGATGGAGGAGTGGTACTGTAGCCAGGTGGCATAAGCCTCAGGGAGTAGGGGGTTTTCACATGTGGTGGTGAATCACGGTGAGGATTGAGAGACATGAACCCGTTCCCACTGTGGTGGAGGGAGTGTGGGAATGAGTGGTCTTCACTGCCCAGGGATCTGGGAAGCACTGTCCTTCCCCAGGCCGGGGTGACCAGATCTGGCTCTATCTCCAAGTCCCTTTTCCTCAAGTGTTGCCATGTGCTGTGGCTGTGGCAGTGAGGACAGATTACAGGAGGAAGCTTAGAGAAACCTAGTACAATTCTGTCCACTATTGCAACCCTCCTAGTTAAACTTCTGAGCAGCCATTTTGGTGGCAACCAACCCACCTCAACCCACATTCTAAATAGGCCTTGTTAGCCAACAGAACTTCAGTTCACCTGGTGCATGGGATGGTGAGGAGAAGGTGATGCTCTGGAAGCCAAGGCTTCTGGGCCTGTTAGAGGCCAGTAGGGAGCATTCACCGGTCAAGGAGGCAGAAAACCCAAGGATACCCATAGACCCCTCATCAGCCTAGAGAACAGACTTGAGGGAAATTCAACAGAAGTAGTGTGTGTGTGTGTGTGTGTGTGTGTGTGTGTGTGTGAGAGAGAGAGAGAGAGAGAGAGAGAGAGAGAGAGTTGGGGGAATGGAAGGGAGAGGAACATTTGACTCATTCCCTTAACTCTTTGTAACAGCCAGAAATAAAATCAAAAGGTCAAAAAGACACCAACTTAGCCACAGGAATCCAGAAACATAAGTCACAGTTCTAGCATCTAAAAATGCCAAATTTCTCATCAGGAAGGAAATAAAAAACAAAAAATAGCTATGAGCCCTTTAGCATGCCTTTTGAGACAGCCTCCTTAATGGTGGTGGTGGTGGTGGGGGGGGGCGTCTCAGAGAAGCCTGCCATGAGCATGTCTGACTGGTTGGGCCTCCTCAAACCTTCTCTTGTGTTCCGCCCTTAGAGTAAATCCCAGCAGGCTCCAGAGGTTTGGCCTTTCTGAGGGCAAGTGAGGGCACGTCTCAGTCAAGGTCTATTGTTGCAAGTAATGGAAAGTGACCTGAGTTGACTTTAGCAGGGAAGAAAATTCACTGGAAAGAAACTGGCTAATCTCATGAAGACACAGCCATTGGAGGAACGGGACACAGGAACCAGTGGTTGCCAATGTTCCATGGCTTGCTAGTGCTGGCAAATGCCTGAAGACATGAAGTGGTCCAGTGTGCTTGGGAAATGCTACATATCTTTCACTCAAAACACACTGGTCCATTAAAAGTTCTGATGAGTCCTGCGTTGAGAAAGATTAATTAATTAGCTAAGCATTTCTCCCAGATATTTTCAGAGTAAGATATAATTGCTCACAACCTGACCAAGGAGAATGAGATTCTTCATCAGGCACCATCAAACTATGGCCCACAGGCCACATGCGGGTGTTTTTGCCGCCGCTGCCTGTCCCGCTTAAAATAAATTATGTGCAGTGTGCATAGGAATTTGTTCATGGTTTTTTTTAAACTATAGTCTGGCCCTCCAACGGTCTGAGGGACAGTGAACTGGCCCCTGTTTAAAAAGTTTGAGGACCCCTGCCCTGAACCTCATCCTGTTGTGATGGAACTGACTTTACCTTAGAGGGAGTACACTAGAGAGGCTGCATGTCTAGTGGTCAAAGGTGTGGACCATCTGGAATCCTTCCAATCTCTTCCTTCTCTGCTGTAAGTACTAGACTAGCCTGGTGAGGGAGGGCCAAGGAGATGTAATGCACAATATTTTGTCAACACATCCAGGTCCTCTGTCCCTTCTTTCTATTCTTAAGCCTGGAAAAGAGAAGGCATATAGGTGAAATCTTATCTCCATAGGGAACACCCAGGATTGGAGCCTGATGATGGTGTAAATGAGGATTAAATGAGCTAATAATGCCCATGTGATCCCAAAGGAACAGCTGGTGTCTGATTTCACTGCCTGTGAGTTGAATGATTTGGGCAAGTTATTTAACCTCTCTACATCTCAGTTTCCTACCTACAAATCAGGATGATAACAGTCATATCTCTTGAGTTTGTGGTAAGGGTTAAATGAGCTAATAATGCCTAAAAATTCTCTGGCCCATAGTAAGAACTAAACACATTTACACATTTAGCTCTTATTGTTGTTATTATATTACTATGGATTGAACACACCCTCTGCCATGAACTTTACAGCATCTGGGGGAGGTCATGGTTCTGTTTAACAATCATTCACTACTGTCCACTCCTAATGGGGACTGAGATATGAAAACAATCCTGGTGATATGGACTCAGCCTTCCTGAGGTTTCTCATCTTGTGGGGTAGACAGACAAGATGATATAATGACAAAAGGGGATGGTATCCATGACACTGTGACAGGCCACAGGAAGAGCACGGAGCTCAGACTAAGTGGGTCTGGCAATAGGGTGTTGCAGACTAAAGGCACGAAGGTGCCTGACAGCTTTGGATATCACAGCAGTTCAGTGTGGCTAGCGGATAACATGAGATTGGATAGGGTTGAGGATGTCAGCAGGGAACAGACTGAGGAGCTGGATGTTGTCCTATGGATGACAGAGAGCTAATAAAGTTTTTCAATATAGGGAGTGTCATGGCACATGTGTGGTTAGTAGGTTCTTTCTGCCAGCTGTGGGACTCATTGTTTAGAGGAGCACAAGCCTGGAGGCCAAGAAACCAAGCATGGAAACAAATTGGTTATGGAAATCAAACTGGGAGATGGAAAAATTCTTGCCTTGGGTGACTTGGTGATGCCACCAACTGAACTGGTGGTGATTGGTGCTGGTTTAAAGAGCCTGAGTTTGAGTCATGTTGAGTGTAGGACCCCATGGGCGATAGTTAATAGACAGTTAGATGTATGGGCCTGAAGATTTAGATCTGGGAGCCATCTGTATTTCAATGGAAATTGAATCCATAGGAGTTGATGGGATTGTTCAAATAGGGTCAGGATCAAAGCAACCCTGGGAGCCTGTCTCCTGAAAGGAGATTAGGAAGTGAATCCTCCTGCTAGGGAAGAGATTCTATAGGCACTTAGAAGTCCAGATTTCTCACAAATTCAACTTCTCAGAGGAACTTACTTTCCTCATCAAGGAAAGCCTCCTCTACCCCCTAATCTACTCTGTGTGTCTTAAACCTGGCTGTTATGATAAGGCCCCAGCATGACTTAATGACTTAGGGGCAGAGAGAAGAAACCCAGGTTCTCAGGCTCTTTACTCTTGCCTTGTCACCATTATGCTTTGCCAGTGCTCCTGGACCAGTTTTCCTACCTAAACTATGGCGAGAGCTGGATTTTGTCAGCTGCTTCCATATCAAAGAAGGATGGAGCCAGCAGAGTGGCAGCTTGGGAAGCTGTTGTTCTCATTTCTGGGGACTTTGGGGTACCTGAACCTGCCACCATTCCTTCATTGCAGGCCTTAAATGAAAATGAAATGAGCTAACAATGCCAACGTGGCCCCAAAGATAGAACTAGTGCCTCAGGAAGCAATGTCTAAGGCAGAGCAGACCCTGTGCCTGTGAGTAATTTGATTGGCAACTCAGTCTCACTCTTCTGCTTCCATGCTCTCCTTCTGTACCAGGGCGGGAAGCCTTGCCACCCTGGTTCCCCGTTAGACTCTTTCAATGAGGGGGAACTGCATGAGATGCAGAAGGTGGGGGAGAAGCAGGAGCCACATTACTGCTTTCCATCTGTGGTAGGTAGATTGGTAGGCTTTGGCAGATGTGAGATTTTAAAACAACCTCAGAATTTTCCAGTGGGTCAACAAGTCAGCAGCATCTATAAGCACTGCAGCAATTCCTGAAGATCTCACAACTTTCTTCTTCCTGAAGTTTGCAAAGAATCTTCATTCTTTAAATATCCCATGACATTCATTTAAAAATGTTTTTATTGATTTCAGAGAGAGGAAGGGAGAGGAGAGAGAGATAGAAACATCAGTGATGAAAAAAAAATCATTGACTGGCTGCCTTCTGCATGTCTTTCCCTGAGGATCAAGCCTGTAACTGGGCATGTGCCCTCCCTGGGAATCGAACCATGCATGACCTCCTGGTCCATGGGTGGATGTTCAACCAGTGAGCCATACCAGCTGGGCCCATGAGATTAATTTTTCAGCTTTTCTGAAAGCTTTGTAAGTACTGCATCAGTTAGCTTTTGCTGAATAACAGGTCACTCCAAAAGTTGTCATTTAATGGCAATAATTATTTTTTTTAGCACACAATGCTGTGGATCAGAATTAGAGTTGGGCTCAGGTGGGTGGTTCTTCTGGTCTTGGTTAGACTCATACATCTAAAGTCAGCTGAAAGGTTGATATAGGTGTGACTGTGTAGGCTTCCAAGACAGCAGGTGAAAGGACACAAAGTTTCTTGAAGGTTAGGCTTCAAACTGGAGCAACATTACTTCTATAATATTCTACTGACCAAACTAAGCTACAAGACTAGCCCAAATTCAAAGTCACATCACATGGAAGAGAATAATCAAGTCCAGTTCTATAAGCCTATTACAGCACCTATTTCTTGTCTTAAATCCCTTCCTGCTTAAAAATCTGTTTTCATTTTCCTGAGTAAACATTAACAGAGTGGCATTCTGCATGTCAGAAGACAACTAGGAAGCACAAGCGGGTACTAAATTTGGATTCATGTGGATGTAGAGTTAAGGATTTGGTTTTAAATCCTGAGCTCACCATTAACTATGAGTCAACCTTGGGCCAATGTCTTCATCTTTTGGAGCCTGAATCCTTTTCTTCCAAATGGAGATGCATAAGTTTACCTGCAGTACTCAGATAAAATACTGGTTGTAGGAGAAGTTTGGCTAAATTAATGGTCATCACTTGAATAGCAAGGCCTTTCTCCCAGGGGCTGGTGGAGCAGGGGCCCAGGGCAGGGATGGAAGCCAGGAAGATGTTGGTCACTGCCTCTCTACCCTGTCAAATGGCCTGGTACACTTTGGGACTTAGAAATCAAGAATGATTGCCAGCCAAATCTTCCATCTGGGACCTCTGTGTTGCATACTTTTGCAGAGTATCAAAAGCCCTAGAATTGCTGAAGCTGAAACAAACTCCAGGGTTGGCACGAACCACCTCCCATCCACTGCTTCCATCTGCCCCCATGGCCTCCGTGGCCCATCCCCTTCCCAAGCCGCCTGGGCATAGCTATGTAAAGAACCACTCCTCAGCTCCTTGTTAAGCCCCAACTCAAGCTGGATATGATTCACAGAGATAATTAGCTTGTAAATAAATTCCTGTTGCATCAGCTCATGGAGCTGAAGGTTAGGCTGGAGATGTGGCCAGGGCAGGCAGAGGGAGCCAGGCCCAGAGATTTGGATGTCTCTTGTGTTCCCAGTAGGGGATGTATAAGGAGGGTTATGAGGACATAACCAATTCTGTGAACTCATGGGCATATCATACTCTTGTGCTGGGTTAATTATATGTGCAGAGATTCTGGATTCATAATCTCATACTTGACTCCACTTTCGGAATTCAGTTCTTATAGAAACAGGCTTTGGGAGACCAGTGTCCAAGGGCTGTGGCTCAGCAGAGCAGAGCCAGGAAACAAGCTCTGTGAGGGCACTCTGAGGGTTGTGGAATGCATTCAGACTTGTTTGGTTTACCAGTAGAGGGAGGCTGTAGGAAAATGAGAAAGCTCAGAGCCACCCTAAAATACAATGAGAAGTCCTAAATGAAGTGCACTCTCTGTCAATGGAAATGTACAAGAAGAGGCCAGGGAACACCTTGCAAGTATCAAAGTTGCCAGGACTGACTGGCAGATCCTGAGTGATGGATGAATGGATTACTCTGACACATGTTTCTGTGAAAGAGAGGGCTAAGGGACTGCTTGGCTATAGCAACCAAGCAGCCCTGTTCGCCTGACTCCTTAGGTTTTTATTGTAACAACAGCTTGAACTAAAATTAATGATTAGATGCTGTCAGCAGGGTAAGCATCCTTGAGAAAGCACATGTTTCTACAAGGTTGTGTCTAAAGACTAAACAGAGATTATTCAATAAAATACCCAGGGGCTCTGACTTATTTGGAAAGGTGGGAGCCTGTGTGATAGTATCTCCCCCACACTTCAGAAGTTGATTAGTTGCCTTTTGAGAACTCCTTCAAGCTCAGTGTCTGCAAGTCGTGGAAAAGGCCATCTGCCTCAGTGATTGGGCTATGTCTATTTCTGCTTAAAACCCTCCAGTGGTTTTTCATCAAACCTAGAATAAGATCATACAAAGTTTCCCATCTTATTAATAGTTTCAATATTATTTCAGATCTGTTTTTCCTCTATGCTTTTATGCCACCTGCCTTTGTTCTGGCCCTCAAACTTGCTATAATAGTTAGGATAGATGGAGCTGCGCTGCAGTGCCAAATAAACCCTGATGTCTCAGTGGCTCAGCTCCCATGCATTTATTTCTTCTTTATGCTCTGTCTGATGTGGGCTGGGTCTCTCCTCTATCTGGTGACATAGGTATCCATGTTCCGTCTTCTTCACAATGCTGCTTTCTCAATATATGCTTCTAAAGTGGCCACGATGGGAAATTTATTTGGCCCAGAAGTAACACTTGTCACTTGTGCTCATAGTCTCTTGGCTAGAACTAATCTCATGGACCTAACATAAATGCAAGGGAGTCTGGGAAGTAGTCAGGAGCATGAGGATCTTTAGTGGACATACTTACCTGTATCAGTCAGGGTTCTGAAGAATAAGCAACAGAAAGTGATTTCAGGTTTATAGGCAGAATGATTAAAGGAATACTATGGAATTGGTAAAAGGAATAAGTAAAACAATACTATGGAGTTCAGAGAATTTCCTGAAGGGCCAGACAGCCAAGCATGGAGGCTGTGCAGTAGAAAGAAGGTCCCAACCATGCCACAGAGCACCTTTGAGATGCTGCGCACACGGACACAGAGGCCAAGGCCAGAGGCCAAGGCCATTCCCACCACAGAGCCGGCCCTGGAGCCACAGCCATGGCCTCCTCCTAGAGACAGGCCATGGCTACTGCTCTGGGACACTCGCCAGCCTGCAGCCAGCACAGCTCTGCTTCTTTGTGTCCCTCACTTCTGACTAAGCCTAGGGCCAGTGTGTCTGGTTGAGGGGCCTAAGTGAGCCATGTGCTGGATACAAAGGAGGCTGGCAAAGCAAACATCCAACATGCTATGTCCCGTGGAAGCAGTGGGCCTGGCTTGTATGGGAGCCCCCAAAAGAGCAAGGAGTGTTCACCTCAGGGCCTTTACACTTTCTGCCCCCTCTGTCTGCAGGCATTTCCCCAGATGTCCTCACAGTAGCCTCCCACTCTGCTCCAGGACAAACGCTGTGGGCAAATTCAATGTAACCTCCCCCCCCCCCCCCCCCCCCCGCCTCCCCCACCATCACATCCACCTACCTTGCTCCCTTCACCAGGTCCTCCCTTCCTGCAATTGCCTCGTCGTGCATTTGTGTACTTGCTTCCTGTCTCCTCTGTCAGAGCTAAAAGCACAGGACTCTGTTCCCGCCTACCCCCTTCCAACTCTGGCCCATGTGTGTGGAGTGGAGGAGGGTGTTTCTTTAGTTGCTGAGATGAGACAATCACTCCTGTGGGGTATTCCCATGCCACAGTCTGGGAATCCCTTTCCAAGCTCTAACCTGTGTCTCTCTGGCTGCAGTTTTCTTCCAGAGAGAATGGGTGTGGCTCCTGGGGGGAAGGCAGAGGGTGTGACCTCAAGTGACAGGAAGTGGGTGTTGGGTGGCCAGGCGTGGGCAGACCTTAAGACTGAAGGAGAACAATGCCTCAGAGGCAGCCAGTGTCCCTGGGTCCAGGAACACATTCGGGAGAAGGACACGGTACTGCTCCCTTTCCTTGTGCCCTGGCTGCCGTGCCACCTGGAAGAGGGCACCGAGGAGATGGGAGGAGCTGTGTTTCCTTGACCTTGTCAGTCTTGGTGATTCTTCCTGAAGATGTGGCTTTCATGGATGAAAGCAGGGCCATGGGTGATTGCCCTGTGAAGTGGACGTGGAGGCAGGAATGCTGACAGCGCCCAGAGAGCCTTCTCTGGAGCACATGAGCCACACCGGCCTCTGACCCAGCCAGGCCTCGGGGAGGGAGACCTTTGAAAACAGGAGTCTCAGGAAGAGGGTTTGGGAAGGGGGGCGCTGAGCAAATCCACGTGATTCCTGGGGAGAGCAGTGTGGTCCCCACGTTCGGTGTGCAGCCCCGACCTGTAGCTGCTGCCTGGTTTCCTTGGGCAGCCTTGGGTGCTGTGGGCCGAGTTGGATAAATCATGTAACACAGACTAGAGCAGCAGTCGGCAAGCTTTTTCTGCGGAGAACATGATTTTAGCTCTGTGGCCTGTAGGGATTCCCTTGCAGCTCCTCAGTCCTGCTGTTGCAGATGATAGGCAAACGAATGAGCGTGGCTGTGTGCCAATAAAACTTTATTTATGAGCGTGGGAATTGGATTTCATGTAATTTTCATGTGTCAAGAAAGCTTCTTCTTTCCTCCAACTATTTAAAAACGTGAAAACCATTCTTAGCTCCTGGCTGTGCAAAAGCAGGTGGAGGGCGGGATGTGGCCGAGGGCTGTGCTTTGCTGACCCTGGAGCTAGACCATCTTTAAAGACTGTCCCAGCTCTGGTTCCCCACTTTGGTGAGGAAGAGCCTGAGCATCTGAGAGGTGAAGTGGGTTTGTCTCAGGTCAGCAAACAGGGCTGGGAGGGAGGAGGGACAAGCTTTACTGATTTCTGACTCTTAGGCTGACTCCCTGACTCAGCGCCTGACCCAGAGCAGGAGTTCAGAGAGCCTTTGCTGCATGAATGAATGAATGAATGAACAAAGGATTTGAATAACCAGAAGATGGCAAAGATGGCATTCTGGTTCCCTGATGGGGTGTGA